>JAAXCT010000018.1:3000000-3292536 GCA_012490785.1 Eragrostis nindensis | reverse complement strand
TGATCAGCACGAAGGGCATGGGTGGAAGGCCACTGGCCGGACTAGGCCTGGTCAATGGAGTGCATGCCACGACCCCAGCGGCAGGGTGCTCAGCCTTCTTTCCTGCGGGGAACGGTCGCATGCTTTACCCAAGAACGGCAAGCTACTTCTCTGTACACCGCGAGATGCATGCAGACTCCAATTGGTTCTTTCGCCGCTGCAACCACCAGGGAGCACGCAGGCATCCAGCCAAAACATTTTTACACGTAACTCTACCCCGTCAAAGTCACAGCTATAGCTGGTAGACGACAGAGAAGAAAGACATGCAGTGTATTTGACTGTATATACGCGACAGCAGGCCGTTTTCTTTTTGCCCCGTACCATCTTCTTCTTCTTCTTTTCTCTCTTCCATTTTTGGGATAATTTCTACCACATACTGGACATGCATGGAAATGTTATGTTTACATTTACCTTGAAAAGTACATCCTTTTATAAAAGAAAAGCACTCTCAGTACATAGTTCCAATTTCATTGAGCATCAATTAATATATAAGTACGCAGCCCTTAAAGGCTATGTAGAGGAAGAAATGAGAAAAAAAAATCAGGGGGTGCAAATTTCTAGTGTCATATAAAAGCGGGTTCAGCTCGGTTGATCGATCGCTTGTTGTGTTTGCCACGAAGCCAACCAGGGTTCCAACCCCACGACTGGTCACATTTTCTGGCTCACCTCCCTGTGGTAGGGCTGTGACTCCCGGATCGCGCCTTGTTTCGTGCGTCGGTGAGGCCCGGCCCAGTAGGTTTCGGTGAGGCTCTTCTTCTTAATAAAATATTCATGGGGACATTGGACCTTTGGGCTCTATTTTTTTTCATAATAGAGGGAGTATGCTATAACATGTACTCGCTCCGGTTTTAAATATTCGATACCATTGACTTTTTCGTTACTTTGACCATTCGTCTTATTTATAAATATTTATAAAAATAGCTAATTGTATAAGCTAAGCCTAAACTACTTTTGATGATAGATCTAATGATATTCATTTCACATTGGGACATTAATTACTTTACTATATACTGTTGGTCAAAGTTCAACGAAAAATCAACGGCATCATATATTTGAAACCGGAGGAAGTATAAAATACCATGGCACCATTACAAATGACGAATTCAAACAAAACTTCAGAATTTGAAACGATACAGTTTGCTTGAGAAAGTGAATTCGCTAGTCTAGAAACTTGCCCTGACGACAGAATGGTGAAAGCAAAACGCCCGGCGGGCCAGATCGGTAGCCATGCCCACTCCATCGAATTCTAGCCTTCTCCACTGACAGGTGGGACCGGCTCCAGGTAGCCGTCCCTGCCTCTGAGTGGTACTCGCTTCAGTACGTACCCACCCTCGGCTTCCTCGTCGGCTTTCGGGGTGGTGGGAGGGGAGGGAGGAGAACCAGAGCAAGCGACCACGCCGCCCGCCGCCGGAGGGACGATCCAGCAGACCCCTCCACCCTCGCCGCCGGAGAGGCGGGCGGCCGGCGTCTCCGCGCTCTGCACACCCCCAGGCAGAAGCGGACGTCAGCCAGGTCCCCGCCCCGCCCGGCACGCGCACAACCGGCCGCCGTCCTCTGCTTCCTCTCCAGGAAGGGCCTCGCCAGCAGCCTCTCCGACCGCATCTCACGGACCTCCGCAGCACAACAACGCCGTCGCCGGGCCGCGCATCCCCGCCGCGCTCGGCTTCCTCCCCGACCTCCTCCGCGGCGTCTGCCAACTCCACCAAGCTCGTCCGGCGCCTCAACTTCAGCCGCAACGCCATCTCCGGAGAAATCCCCGTCGCCTGCTGGCCGTCGCTCCTCTTCCTCGGCCTCTCCTACAACAACCTCTCCGGCCCCATCCCCGACGCCTTCGCGAGCTGGCCGATGGCGTCCGCTGCCTCCAACGAAGACGCAGGTATCAGAAAGCTCAAACATTTCCTTCTTCGTTCAACACACACACACACACACAAAACACACCTTTCAGCGCGTTGGTAGAGGTATGAGACGTTGAGTAATGGGTGTGCTTTAGATCAATTAAGGGCATCGATCCCAAACTAATTAACGAAAATACAAATGGTACTATCAGCATGTCTGGCAATGCTAAATTGATTTTGTATGTTTTGTTTCTGGACATGTATGAGATGAATTCGATGCTGCATTTTTACAAATTGACTTCAGCATGTGGGGATGCCGGAAGTCATGGTCATGGATGCAAAATTTGAGTCTGGTTTTGGGTATATCGCATCTGATTACACTCTGATTCTCTGTCAATTTTGGAGAGGTAGAAAGTAAACTGAGTAAAAAAAATTAACTGATGGGCAGCCTGTGGAAAGATATTTCGAGAATACAGATTATCTATGATGCTTGTGGTATATTGTAATGTTCAAGGGTATATAGTTCTAGTAAATTTCGATAAAATTGTTTGTTGTCACAATGCTTTTGCTTAGAGATCGACAAAGTTCCTGTACTGAGAAACCTAGCAAACGAAATGAAGAATGATTCTATTTTCTCGTCTCCTCCCATTTCTGTTTGCCACCCAGTTCTATTTTACCATGGATGTCCTATTCGTTCTATTTTCTTTCTTATTTTTTGAGTGCTTATTCATGAACGGAACATGTGAAAATTCATTGCTTTGTTGAATGCAGGATCTGGAATGGACGTGACTGAGATATCTTTTCCAAGTGAGGAAATCATCCAACTGTAAGTGATAAATGTTGTCCTGACTTCCCCCCTTTAGATTACCCTCTGATCAACACTTTTTAACTTTGACTTTAAATGACTAAAAAATCATATGGATTGACAACATAAATTGATTTAATGTCATCATATTCATTATGAAATTTTTTTCTTATATCAAACTGAAATGATATAACTTTGTCGATATTGTTGTTCAAAGTGATACTATACAAATTGTGTCAATGTTCTAAACGGACTTGTATTTTATTATATCAGAGGGAGTAGAAGGACAAACTATTACTCGTAGGTTCTTATCAACATGACATTGCTTTTCCTTTTAATTGCTTACAGGCCACTTCCAAAGGTGTGCTATCCAAAAAATGTTAAGGTAATTTGATACGAATTCGGTGAATCTGCTTATTATGGGACTGGAATACCTGTCTTCTGTTAACCATACAAAATATATTTTCTTATACTATATGCAGGCAAAAATTGTGAAGTCACATCAGGTGTTGACAGTGTATGATGAGTACCTTCATGGGATGGGCTCTCACTATGCTAGCGTGAAGTATAAAGAATCAGGTCCCCAGTACTGCATTGCTCGCCCTTTTGAAAAGGCATCTGAAGCAATGCGTATTTATGGCCTAATGATTAGATGCAAACACACTAGCATTCTGCAGCCGCTAGGTATTTGGATATGTGAACCTAAACTGAAGTCGAAGAAGCCCAAGAAGGATGAGAAGTCCAATGATGAAAAGGTTGCTGAAGATAAGGGAGAAGGGACAGAGAAGAATATCGAAGCATTCATAACTTTTCCACTTATTGATGGTGCTCTGACTGATGTGCCTGCCAAAGATATATTTCTGGTTGAAGAAGACAAAACAGCATATGGTCTCACGTCCCAAGGCTCCAACTTCTTCACGTAAATAGCTATTATCCTGCATGCTGATATCTGTTCCGTTAGTTGTTTCTTATTAGTTTGACGATGTCCCTAATTATATCCATTCTGTTTTTTTTTCAGAGAGATTTTGTCCGTCATTGAGCATATAAATGGACTTTATACAGCTAGGGATGCATCTCCTGACAGCACCGGAACACCATTTCCATTGTGCTCTTTGAGATTCCATGCTGGAAGAATTGTCTACAATGAGCTGTCTAAAGGAAAGTACAGAGTTCTATTTTGGGTAGACTTCTTCACTGAAGATCAGGAGCAGAGGAAGTACAGAAAAGGAAAAGGTATATCTCCATAACTCAGGAACACAGATTAAACCCTCGAGAAGTTATTCTTTTACTAAAGTAAATTTCAGTCCTCAAGTTCCTTGATTCTTCCATGTGGTTAGTATCCTAGTGGATGCTAGATTTTTCTGAACTTAGGTTACTAAACGGCGTGTACGTATGTGACGGATGAGGCATAAATCTTTTATTTCTGTGTAATATATCCCCTCTAAAATTCAACAGAGCCTACAGTTGAGGATATACGTTTGGCTAACTGGAAAACCGTTGCCACATACCTTACAAGCCTTTTGAAGAAGTTTGGTGTTAATCCAAACGAACTAAATCAGTTAGTCACGAAGCTTAGCGAGGAAATGTCCAACGTTGAAGAAGCAATGAGGTTAGTTGACTTTCCTCTTAGCACTAATAACATAACACATGCATGAATGTTTTACTAAAGAAAAGTGAACATTAGTCATATCCATATATTTGTCACTCTTTAAGTGTATGCATAATAATTTGCAGGTATACTGACTTGTTGTGGGAGCCTGGACTATGGTCGGTTTACACCAAGGTTCATTTCATCAGAGAGGTGTTTTGGTGTTGCCATGGGAACACTGAAAGAGAGGACACACTAAAGTCAAAGGGAAGCCTTGGTCTTGCACCTGTCACTACAAAAACTAGGATTTATAACTAATCCTGAAAATAATTTGTATGACTCCCTTATGTTCTTGAGGATAAAGGTTGTCGCCCACCAGGATTCCTCATATAGGGAATACAACGGTGCAAAGGTACAATCCATACTTGACTACATATTTTATACTTGCATTGCAATTACAATTTTTTGAAAGAACCGTTTACTATATACTGTTGCTACTGTTGTAGTACTTCTGATCGTGAGAATTGTTGTTTTTGCAATCCAAAGAAATGGCTTCATCAAAATAGGATCCAAATTTTTGGATTCGCCAAAATAGGATCCTTAACATCCACACTTTGATTTTTTCGGTTTTTGGCTTGTTTTTTGTGTCTTCTCTTTTCTTTACCATTTTTTCCAAACGGGATTGACCTTATGCCCCTAGCCTTTTCCTTCTCTCGGGTATGTTTCTAGTTGAAAACACCTTATATTTATCTTGACTTGTGTGTGATGGGTTGTTGCTTGCTGCTTGGTTCTTTGCTTTTGATCAACTCATTCGGTCATGTATATATTTATCTTGACTTGTGTGTGACGGCTTGTTGTTACTTAGCTGCTTGCTTCTTTGCTTTTGAACTCATTCGGCCATGTCGTGAGATGTGAACTAATTATGCATTTGTACTTGAGAAATTTAATTGACTTATGGACCTACGAGTGTTGTGTCAACAATGTAAAGGTCTTCTATACAAATTTCCTTTTCCGCTAATCAAATTTTTTTATTTTTTCTGCTATAGGATGATGTGGGCACAGACAAAAGAACAATTTTAGTATTCTTACAAAAGATCAGGCCTTCTTTCATGATACAGTTGGTGAAGGAAGTACGCCAGTTGCACTGGATACAAGAATCGCCTTTACTGAGAAGTAAGTTCTGGAAATAGTAAGACTTGGTTGATGCTCAGTGTTTTCCTTTAGAAATGCTACTGAC
This sequence comes from Eragrostis nindensis, assembly GCA_012490785.1. NCBI lineage: Eukaryota > Viridiplantae > Streptophyta > Magnoliopsida > Poales > Poaceae > Eragrostis > Eragrostis nindensis. The sequence continues at coordinate 3,287,032 of JAAXCT010000018.1, read as the reverse complement.
AAAGTTTTTGCTCGTATGTCCAGGTGAAACCGCCTACATGGAGCCTTTCAAGTCCAAATAAGTTAGAATTAGCTAATTAACTGCCAAGCAATAACCGTAACATGCCAACATTTGTGCAGCATTATTCCAGTTTGTGCCTCGATGCCCTGTATCTCAGACAGCTGGAAGTCTGGATGTGGTACCGCCATAACTATGTTTCTGTTCTGTATAAGGATCTTAGAACTGTGAGATGCTTGATACGATTGCTTGTTATGGATTGTGTTATACTACTATTTAAGAAACCCAAGTTTGTGAAATTTCGATTTTAGTTGTTCATACTGAATCGCGATACATATATATATTGCTTATTTACAGATTTACTCTTGTAATGATTTGGCATGCATACATGTATAAAAGTCTTTGGTTTGTCTCTTCGTTTTGTTTCCTTGCTTACGAACAAAGATTACTGGTGATTACTGGCATATGCATGTCCAAATAGTTGAATGTTATCAAATCGAATATCTTTCAGCCTCCGCTCGCCTCTTGTGAAGTGCATCTGACCGGAATTATATACTTCGATAGACTGTTGGGGCCTCACTATTAGGCGAGACCTCCAAACATCATTTATATTCTGAAGATTTCTTGCACTCACGTCATCAATTACCGGCTCAGCCATTCGTTCGAAGTTCTGTCGAATCTCAATCTTGATTCCATACCGCTGAGGCAGCCGACGTATAGGGCTAATAATAATCCGGCGTCCTCTCGACCCTTTCAAACAGCAATTGCCATGCCACACGACGGCAATTGCTGCTGCATTCGTTTCAAAATAATAAAAAAAAAGGCTGCTGCATTCTCCTTTTCCGCAGGCAAAAGCCCTCCACCACTGCCTTCATCACCTCGAAGTCGAACCCTCCCAAACTGTGGTCACCAGGCAATTGCAGCACACGACTACGGCGCGGCGAGGCACTCAGTTGGAATCGAGAGGACACCGGATTATTATTAGCCTATAAAAATCGAGATGGAATCGTCGATCACTCTTAAATGCAACCGGCACATGTGGCAATTGCTGTCAGTCGGAATAGAGGAGAAAGCTAATTCTTTCATGATATTGCAAAAACATCATAGTACATTTCAGTAGAGTTTTCAGCTAATGAACTCTCCACACCAGTAATCATTTGCAGTAACCATAGCGCCCAGAACATAGCAGTGCCAAGCACACATGTCCTACTTATTTTCATCGTTGATCGAAATCAAGTAGAAAGCACCACACACTAAAAGACACGGGAGAGCTGCCCAAAGGGTATCACAAGTATTAAAAGTCAAAGTCAAAAAGTCCAAGAAAGAAGAAAAAGAAACTCGATGCAATATGTAGTGCTCTTCCTTAAATAAAACGGTCAGCCTGAGGCTTGCAGAAAATGTTCCTGGTCCTTGCAAATGTTGCACCAAGAATGTGACGTAGCGCTAGATTACAATTTTGCTCCACATTCCTCAAAAGAAAAAAAAAATAATGTCATCATTATGAACCTCCAGATGTTATGGCAACTCCAGATGTTATGAAGACTCCAGATGTTATGGCAACTCCAGATGTTATGGCAACTCCAGATGCCATGGCAGCTTCAGATGTGAAGATTAGCTGGTCAAAAACTTGAGTTAGGTGGTGGCACCAATGAAACTCACCTTAGACGAAGATCTGGTAGGGAAAAAAAAGGTCATCATTACGGAATCAACTGGCACAAATGGCATGCAATTGGTGTGAAGAAATAAGATGCAAAAATAGAAGATCGCACTAAATTTGTAACCAAGCTCAAATGCGTGCGCACACACCCACAGATATAAGCGTATGCATCCAGGCCTGCTATATACTATCAAATCACACTGACAAAAGGTAGCAAGTTGTGGTTTGCAACTAGGAAACCCCATAAAAATGGAACACGGGTAGACTTATAATAATCCCATAATTGACAAAAACAAAAGCTTTAAGAAAAGAGCCTTGGACGGAATATATTTGTCTTGGACAGTTTTTGCACTAGTAGAAATAGAAGCATCTCGTAAGCTTCCTACATCACCAAATTCTCGCAACACAAATGGAACATATTTTTTAATAATATTTGAAATTTGCCATTCACCACAGCCATGCATTTTCTGTATTTGCAATGCATAAATAAGTAAACAAAGAATCAACTTGGAAAAGAAATTTTGATTTTATTTCAGTTTAATATAATGATCTTAATTTGATCATAGGATACTCAAATGAGGATTTAGATCGCCAAACTTAGAGGTCGGGTAGTGTTATCTGTTTAAGGCGCGAATTAACTTGAGAAACATTGGGTGTGTGCAAGTTGCACTATCTTCTTCTATTATGAAATGATCCGCAGCATATTCGAGAAAAAAAAAATAGATCGTTACAAACTGCTAATCTATGAAGACATACAAGGGAAGAAAATGCAAAAAAAAAAAGAGGCCCTACATTCATGACAGATACGTAATACTAAATATTGGGAGGGTAGGACATGTTCAATAAATCAGCTAGGTGGAGCTCTAATGAAACTTAGAGACATCGAACCAGTTACGATTTGGAATCTTTTTCTTCACTGGATCAAGAGGCTGATCCTAACGGTCAGACAAACAAGCACCAAAATCCTCAAGGAGCCACCTTGGCCAAGTAATATCAGCTGCCACTACACGCAAATCTATCAGCTGCCACCCTTTTAGAAAAGGGCAGTTCAAAAGGTCTTTCTTTTCACACAATTTTGTGTCTCAACATAGTTCTCCATGATCTACATGTATGTATTTGTTTTAACAAATTTTGACAGAGATTGACGAACCTTGACCCACCTATCCTATACTTGACCAATATCCTATACCTTGACCAATATCCTATACCTTGACCCACCTATTTCCTTGCATCGGGGCTAAACTTTTGGCACAGAGATAAGTTCCCTTAGGCACATGTTTAAGTAGTATGACTAGGATAAATATATGAGAACTGAGAAACAGATAACAGCTGCAACATGGGCACCAAAGCCCTCAACGCAGCCTTCGCACTCAAATGAGAAAAACTGCAAGTTGCTTGATGATATTTCTTTGCAACCAAAGGATATAAACTAAACGTGGTAAGCAGAACAAGACTGACGACAGGATCCTGAGATTGTCACAATAGAGCATGCCTCAAGCTGCAGAAAGCTACAATAAGGAGAAAAGGCAAGTTGCGGTAGTCCTACAGAGATATCTTAGAACTAAAGAAATGATTGTATTGGAGCAAAGTATGAGATGAATAACTGCATTCAAAATGTGAATAGAATGAGAGATGATAGAAAAATGTGAGAGAAGTTGAAAACGCTCAAAAAACCTCGATGAGTTTGATTGAAACCATGAGAAATCCAACAAGAAATACCACCGTGGTCAATCTTCTAAATAACATATAGTACATGCCAACGCGATGCCAATTGGATGGCAGTATTGGGGTCAATTGGTTTGACACCACTAGTAAGGGGTGGAGTCCAGGAAACAACATTAGTAAGCGTGGAGTCCTTCAAACACCATTAGTAAGGGTGGTTGTCTATAGAAAATACAAATGCCCCTCTTTTATCTGGTTTTGTTCTTTTTTAAAGCCAAAATAGACACAAGAAAAGACGATTGTACCCCTACCACGTTCTAGTAAAAAAAAAAAACCCTCACGTTCCTTCATCTTCCTTCTTTCTCTCTCTTCCCTCCGGCCTTCTTCCGGCGAGCTCGCGCCCTCGCAGCCCGAGGTACCTCGCCGGCGCCCCTGCAGCCCGGCTGCCCCGCGCCTCCCTTTGGCCAGCGGCGCGCAGGGCGGCGCCCGTGCCCCCGCGCCGCCGCGGCCCCGCCCCGCTGAGGTCTCGCGCCGCCGCCATCCTCCTCTGCTGCGCGGCCGCCTTCTCCACCTGCTGGCGTGGCCCCAATTGCTCCTGCCTCCATACCCGCAAGCGCACCACGACCCGCAGGCGAGCCGCGACAATGGAGCCACCTGCACGGCGGGGGGATCAGCCCGCAGGTGAGCCGTGCAGCCGGAGGAGCCCTCGCAGGCGTTGAGTTGAGCTGCCAGAAGATTTGGTAGAGATTTGTTTCGATTTTGTTTCCTGCTCTCGATTTGTTTCGTGGAGGAAGAAAGGCGCACAGTACACCAGGGGCAAGAACGTCTTTTTCCTACACATTTTGGCTGTAAAGAAAAAGAAAAAATGACAGGAAATAGGCAGGGTGGTAGCGGGTGTTGACGGGCACGTTCATGGATGGTGTTTGGACGACTCCACGCTTAGTAATGTTGTTTCCTGGACTCCGCTCCTTACTAGTGGTGCCAGACCAATTATCCCCAGTATTTGAAGCAAAATGGAGCCAATCACTAGGCTCAAGGCAGAGAGGGCAAAAGAGCAATCAATCTTTTTATGATATAACCCTAAATACAACAAGGCTCGGAGCAAAGAAAATGACGCCTTGGTCAGTGATCTGAGGAGCATAGATAAGGTGCACAATGATAGCCGACCCCTCTCATCGGATGAGTCATGGATGAAGAACAATCTTAAGAAACATAACCTTGCTCTCTCTCTCAAGTGGACTACTGCTCGACTGCGCTCACGAATTGGCTGGTTGCGGGATGGGGACGCCAACACTAAGCTTTTTCATCTACATTCTTGACACCGCAAGAGGAAAAATTTCATTGGTCGGTTAATTTCAGGGAACCAAGTTCACACTAATCATGCCGACAAGGCAAGACTCGTGGATGAATTCTATGACAACTTGCTTGGCACAAACCTTCATAGGGAGCACCGGAGCATACCATTAATCTGGGGGAATTGGGGATTCACTCACATGACCTTGCAGACCTAGAGGTGCCATTTACGGAGGAGGAAGTACGGTCTACAATCAAACAATTACCTCCGGACAAAACTCCGAGACCTGACGATTTCACCCTGGGTTTTTATAAGGCTTGCTGGCCCATTATTAAGTATGATATCATGGCAGCGATCTCAGCAGTATGGAGTAGGAAATTTTAAGTGTTTAAATGCTCTTTAGCACAGCAAACATTACTCTCATCCCCAAGGAGGACGCGGAGGAACCCAATGATTTTAGACAGATAAGTCTGGTGCATAGTTTTGCCAAACTGATCACAAAAATGTTGGCCAATTGATTGGCGGGACGGCTGCAACAAATGGTATCACCTAATCGAAGTGCTTTCATCGAAGGTCAATTCATTCAAGACACTTTTATGTTAGTGCAGCAGACGGCAAGGTTTCTCCATCAACAAAAGCTCCCGCGTTTCATTGTAAATTTGGATATTTCTAAAGCTTTTGATAGTGTTGGCCCTTTCTCATTGAGGTCCTGCAGCAATTGGGTTTTGGGCAAGTATGGAGAGACATGATCAGTGGGTTACTATGTTCCTCGTCAACCCTGATTTTACTAAATGGGATTCCCAGTGATTGCATCGCTCATCAGTGTGGCTTACGGCAAGGGGGCCCCCTGTCACCTATGCTATTTATTTTGGTCCTGGATGTCTTGAGCCACATGATTTCTAAGGTTTGGACATATATGAAGTCAAATTTTAAACTTTGGCAATCTCTTTTTTGAAATATTAAGAGTAGAGAAGAAAACCATGTGTACATTTGTTGTTAGTAGTAATCCTTGTGTTCAAGAATGTTCTAGTATGTAGTAGAGTCTAGTAAACTAGTGGCATGTTCTGGAATATAGCAGAGCTACTGTAGCAGTACTGTAAATAGCTACAACCTTCTAGAGTCCACGAGAAGTAGCAGCCAACCCCCCTATGTACTATAAATAGCACCTATTGTGCAATGTAATGGAAGTGCCTTAGTGTGCCTAAAAGTCCTAAGCATAACCCTTCCCTTTTCCAGCTCTCCTCTACTTTCTAGCTTCTGTCCAGCACCCCCTTAAATCCAATATTTGTTTTGGTAACTATTATTTATAATATTAAAAAATTATTGAGCTGTAGAAATAAATTACAAAAAGAATAAACTATCAGAGTTGCCTTTTGGAAACCACCCTGATGTCCAGAACGTATCAGGCCAGAGTGAGCAAGCAGTTCACAGATCGATCATATGAAGTATGCATGCAGGGAAGGCATTGGAACACGTTCTACAAATGCCTCAACATATTCAGGCTTGCTACAAAGGCCATCCTGTGTTATAAACTTAGATTGCATAGTGTAATTCACCGGCACCTTTGTTTAAGACCTGTCTGGTCTGATACTGATTGATGATAAGGGTATGATGACAAGTATAGCAGGATTGCTACCGTCAACAGACTCAACACTGGGATTGATACTGAACACTAGGAAATATATACATTTCTTCTGGACTCACTACAGCCATGATTAACTCAATATTATACTCAGTTCCAAGCAATGCCAAATTTCCAGGATTTTAATCCAATTCCGGCGGCAGTGCCCAAACATTTGAGTAACCTTATATTACCAGATGTATGGGAAATTATCAGGTGTGGCAAAAGGTTTCACCATGCCATAAGATGTATTCCACATGTGCAATTTGAATTAATCAAATTAATATAAAAGAAATTCAATAATTGCTTGATTAGAACGGTTACATAGCTGTGATAAAACAACCATTCAAAAATACCTATCGAGGCTACCATTTTCATTGCACGAGGATTGATACTTAGTTGCAACACAAATGAGTTATGTGATATCAAATATTCATGCGTCCTAATATGATTCCGCTGTAAAAACTGAAGTATGCAGCCTTATCCGATTCTAATTATAAACATGAACATAGGTATCATAATATATGTCATCCACTGCTATTCTCAGAGAAAGAAAAAGCTAACCTTTTCCAAGGGTCGTTCAAGAATGTCATAGAAGTCATGCTTATAGTGTAGTGTCTCCTTCCAAAACTGAAACATGTTAAAATAAGTTATTATATAAATTATTATTGAACTACACAGTTTTCCAGAAAAAAACACTCAACATTCCTGCACCTGAGGAAGATATGCAGTCAATCTGTTACATGCTTCACCAACAACCTGAAAGAAATCAACCAATTCAGTTGATGATCAATGTAAGGCTACATTTTGTGTCCCTCCGCTCAATTATTGGTGCATCGTATGGCCCATATTTGTACTGGTGATAATTCCCAAAACAGTGCGATTTAAATTCTTAAACGGAGCAAATACGATTACCCGGGCGAATTTTTAGTGAGTGCAAACATTGACTTAAAAATATGTAGATGAATAGTTTATTATCTCTAGTCTGCTATAGACAACAATAGCAGCAATAAAAATCTTTGTAGAAGATAAACTCCACCTTTTCGAATGACAGCCGAGTCCTATCCTTCGATGGTAGCAGTGTTCTTCTATAATCCTGCATTTGCAGCAATATGAACCTGCCAGTATTGATTACTGCAAACACAAGATATTTAGACATGAAAATAACTTACAATGATTCCCCGGATAACATAATGTCTGGGAAGAGGATGGTCTGTAAAAACTTCATTGCTGAATTTATCAACAAGCTCTGAGAAACATTGCTTCTCCTACAGAGTCAATCGATGTGATTAATATGTGAAGTGTAGAACATAAAAGGCACTGCTTAGTTATGTGAAACATACCCAGTCAATACAAGAGTTGTGGATGTCAAAAAATCCTTCTACTTCAAGCTCATTCATCAAATGCATGAGTCGATCTTTACGCTGAAAATTGTTCGTATCAAATAATTTCAGAATCAAGTTAATCAAGTAAGAAAAAATCAGAAATAAAGATTGTAATGCCAAACTAGATTTATAAAGGTAGATGCACTACTGAGGAAACAAGTGCATTTTGTTTAGTGATGTAGGACAGTACATGTTACATGTTCATGTAGATGCTTTTGCTGAATTTTGTTGTGTCAAATAAAGATAGTATGGGTAATTTAACATGCTTTTTTTATTCTCGAACACACAGGAGAGCTGGGTATCATTATACTAAGAAGATGGGACTAGAGCCCATACATCACACACCACACACGCACCCCTTATGGTTGTTATGTTACATTCGCACCTTTTTAAAAACACAAAGAATGACCATGACCCGAAACAAGACATTAATCTCCTGGGTGCGGAGCCATAAGGAATGAGGTTCCTTTTGCCCCGGCCATCTCCCATAGCCTCCGTTCCTCCCCAGCTTAAACTAAAGCAGCAGCTAGGCTGGGAGCAATTCCAACGAAAATGTATCTGTTCCGGTGATTCCAAATTTTCCAGGCTCCAAGTACCAGAGAGTTGAACCCCCGCCTTGCCAAGCCACCTGCAGCCTCACTAGCCACTTTCCACCACTCAAGAAAGGAGGAGACGCCATGTTATGGAGTGAATTCCTGAAGACCAACCAGTCGCAGAAGATGGAACCAAAATTGCCACGCAAAAACACACGACACCAAGAGATGATCGATCAATGGTTTCGTTCTCCTGATCACACAGGGGGCAATGATCTGGATGAGTCAAACCTCAGCGTGCAAGACGATGAGCTGTCAAGCACCTGTTGTGCGCTACCAACCACATGCAGAAGCGGCACTTAGGCGGCGCCCACGTTTTCCAAATCCTCTCAAAGGGCTCGAACAGAAACGAACCCAAAAAGGGGCCATGTTGCTAACTCATGTTGCTAAAGAAAATTGTCAAATATATGCTTCCTATCTTCATAAACAATCCACATACTGACCGACTTCAAAAACTCACATCAATTCAAACAAAAAGACTCCCTATGACCGTTTTATACGATGCGCACATTTTCACAATTCAAACATAACAAAATTACAAACAATTAAGCCACAATATATCAGTTAAGTGATACAAAGTTATACCATTAGATTTGTATTTCAATGCAAAGTGATTATGATTTTGTATCCAGAAAGAATATATTAGAAGAAAAAATAATCAAGGTATAATTTAGGAAACCATCCCAAGTCTTAGAAAATAGGAGAGCGATGGTAATAATTTGGTGTCATGCCAGATTTACCATTATGGACACAAATCATCAAATCACAAATTCAAGAAAACTATGGGGATGGAAAAATGGGGGCTCAACAAGATTCAAGGGAATCGGACACTTGAAGAAAGAAAGAGATTTTTCAAACATTCCGAAAATTATAGGTCCACTAAAATAAGATTGAATGGCCCAGAATCGGCAAACAATTTGTCAAATGAATATAACACAAGTTGAACAAATTGATAGTTTTGACAAAATGACACCTACTTTAGTAACATTATATGGTACTAATGTGATTTATGTGATTTTTTCTTGAACGAAACAAAACGTTCAAAAAATATTTAGGCCAACAGTCAAGACAAGCCAAGCAAAACAAGAAATATAAAGCCTTATTGAATGCAGTCAGAATTACAGTAAGATCCATACCAAATCATCTTCAAACACGTCTTTTAAACAACTTAAATATGTGCGTACTTGATGATCTATTTGCACTATTTCAGCTCTTCGCTACAAGAAGGACATACTTGGTAAGGAATTAATCACCAGAAACAATTTAATAAAATTGAATAAGGGCGTGCAAATACTTCCAGGAACGAATATGATTAGCACCTTGAGAGACAATTTAATAAGGACACTGTCCAAATCTTGAAAATCACATGGTACCGCCCAACTGTCAACGTCTTTATCACAATAATCAGCCTGCAAAAGTTGAGCATAAGTAGCAATGTTTGTACTAGATTGCAGCTTTGTATACGTAAGTTCATGACATTGAACAAACTGTTATACCCCTCTTGGCATGAACTTGTAAATTTTGTCATCCAGTACACCAGAAGTCAAATGGTTATCATACTCTTCATGCCTGATTACTTGTGCGACGGCCCTAGAATACTGAAACACATAAATTAGTCTGTGTCAAGTTCATGTAATTTAGCAATGAGAACAAAAAAAAAAACCCGAAAACAGTCCATTTTACTCCCCCGACCAATTCAATTTGTCTGTTTCACCCCCTAAGCAAAATGATGGTTCACTTTACTCCCTCAAACAATTTCATTTGGTGCAATATACACTCTATTGAAGTTTGTCTTTTTTGTTTCTTGGCCTACAAGTGGAATTTGAAGCTCGAATTTTGTATGATGATAGTTCCCACAATACCCTATGTTAAAATAATTTTTAATTATTTTTCTGATATCATTTGAATGCGTATATCATTAATTGCTGTAAAACCATGTAAACAATATCAAAAAAATATCTCATAATTTTTTTAACATAGGTTGTCTTATGAGTTGTCATCATGCAAAATTTGAGCTTCAAATTCCAGTTGTAGGCCGAGAAACAAAAAATACAAACTTCAATAAGGTGTATATTGCACCAAATGGAATTGTCAGGGGGTAAAGTAAGCCATCATTTTGTTTAGAGGGTGAAACGGATAAGACATCTATGGCACACAAAGAAGATATTTGTTTACCACAAGCAATCTTAACGAAAAAGTATTAACTGTGGTGAGAGAAAAAGAAAGAAAAGGTTTGTTTTCAGCATAGTAAAAAAGCCTGGCATGAAATTGGCCAGTCTAAACCATCAGTATGTATCCATTAGAAAACTCTGGAGTATTCATCCTCACCAAGAAAGTCAAAACGAAAATTTTAATGGCATTTAGTTCCACAAGGAGTTGATCCTGCTCTCAAACTAATGGAATTAAACACATGACTAATATCAACATAACTATTCCAGCAAATAGGCTGTGGCACGATAGTGCTTGTTTCATTCTTGTGAAGGTCTCTGTTTTCATACTTGTAATCGGCACAATGTCGCAATGTACTTTTTTTGTTTTATTATTAATATAAATACCAAAGTAGGGGTTTTCCCTACTGTATTTCCCTAAAAAAATAAGACAATAGACATCACTTAGGCCACAAACTAAATAGGCAACTACAAAATAAACCACTTGAAACATTATGCTAATGTGTAAGAAGTTCAGCTGTAGCAGCATTATGGAACTACTTCCGTAATATTTGCGTATAATATTTTACATCATGGCACACAAAAATCTGCACTGTCATGATACTATTTCACAAATATTTGAAAAAGCTTAGCCCCTAGGGGAGGACCACCCTCCCACAAAATGGGGCCAATAAAGATCACAAAATCCAGTGGCCCAGGACTTAATCATGTATATCTCTGAAAGCCATTACACATGAGTGACCTTGTGGGAACGAGGAATCCAGACCTGGCCGGTAGCTTATTTCACAATCCTTGCTAAGGACCTTAGTGATAAGCAGCAGTTTTATTATATTTGATTATCAGAATAAATTTTAAGGTATATCATAGCATAACTTATATTTATTGATTTCAACAGTTAGTCTGATCTGATCCTAAAAATATAATATCCCGAGTCTAAAGATAGACACATTTATAATCTGAAGCAGTAACAGAAATAAGAAGAACTGTGTATGTGCATACACAAAGAGCATGACAATATGTTGTTAACAGTAAGAAAACAAAAAGCTTGCAAACTCAATGGCATACCTCAGACGTTTTCATCTTCTTCACAATATACGCCATTGCATAAGGTTCCAAATGTAAAGGGAAATCTTCTGGGCTTGGTGCCAGTGGCTGAAAAGATAAGGAAATTTTACTTCTCTTGTCCTAAACGGACTCCCAAACATTATACAAGCAAACCTCAAAGTGCTGGAATTCTTTGGCATTGGTTAACTGGTCAGTTATCCATAACAGAAAATCTTTATGTCCCTACAAAATAAAACCGTTATGGCAAAAAAAAAATGCAAGTTAATAGGAAGAAAAACTATAGTGCTCTAAATTGACCATATGTACCTCGCGGATCAAAGGATGAAAGCAAGGCTCCCAGATATATAACACTGAATCAATGAGGAACTGGAAGGAAAAAATGTTCAGACTTGGAAGGACAAGTATCAACTACGTTGACCTTCAAACAGTGTACCCCTACTGATTTATTAACAAAGGCTCATGAGGAAATCATAATTAACAAGAAAATACTCACATGAACAGATTTTTCCAAGTCATCCGAAGGAAAAGTACTAAATGGTGTCTCAGAATTTTGTTCAAGATCATGAATCACACTATAAGGACAGTCAGAACCCTGACAAAAATAATCAGATATAAAACATGCTGCTTGAAGTTGATGAATCCTAAGATAGCGAGACAAGTACCTTAATGTACGGAGTACGAGCAATGAGTTTCCTAACAATGTCACGCACTTTTCTCTGATTTCTGACTTGAGTTGTCGAACAAAATTTTCTCTTCATTAACACAATAGAGATATAGATTTAATGTTTTGTTAGTGTACACATATAAATATGCACGTTAGTAGTTGAGGTTAATTAATACATACCATTCGCATATATGAGATGGCTTTTAAATAGGGGTGCTCCCTACTGTTAATGGCATATTTCAATCTAAACTCAGGCTTAAATTTCTGAAGGAGAACTTCCCAGTCATAATAATCATGCTGTGAACGTAAATATGAATCAGCCAGAAACCCATGCAATGCATAAATTCAGAAGCAGTACTCAATGAGAAAGGAACCATACTACTCCATGAAAAAAAATGAAAACCAAAATGTTGCTCTGGTCACTGTAACTCAATAAAGAATGTGAAATTTAAATGAGTACCCAATAAACATAAATCTTAAATCATACCGCAAGGACTCGTATCCACAGTTTCTACGTACCATGAGTTCGCTCAAAGTATCTGTGCTTTTATTAACGTACTGCTAAATTTATAGGAGTGTATTTATAAAAAGATTTCTTTTGGTTGACATTGCCCTGAACTCACAAATGCTATATTATTGGATAACTTTGAAGTATTTCTTCATGATGCTATTACAGAATATCATCTGCCAGATGTAAACATTTTTCTATCCTTGTTGATAATTAGATTTACACTTGCAAGCTACAGTTAAAAAAGATGTTAATAGGGAGCAAAGAAACTACTCTCTTGCAGAAGTGATGTCAGTTAGCGAAAGAAAAAACAAATTATAAACATCAATCATGTTAAAATGTGGAAGATACAAAATATTCTTCAGCCTAAATATAACTCTTGAATTATAAATCAAAATCATGATCAAGTAAGAATGCTGTTTTGGGGAACAATACCTCTAAAGTGTCTTCCATTGCATCCACTTCCTTCAACATATCAATATAAACTGGAAGATATCTATCAAATTCATCTTGAAACTGTATGAATGTACATGAAGAAAATTTATGAAACTTAAGTAAAAAACCATAATACATCACTAAAATGCCAAAAACAGAAGTAAAAACAAGGAACCAACCTCCCAATTCCATTCTACTTCCTCTTCAAATTCCTCTGGAGCAGCACAAAGTGCCTTCACAAAAAGATCTTCCTTAAGCTTTTCCAACCAACATATGAAGTTATCTGCAGCACCGTCTCTGCCTTTGCATTCCAACATAAGGTCCTAGTACAATACCAAGTAAACATAATGACATGCATGAATATATGAAATATGGCAATGCCTCGTATCATGCTAGCAATAGTGACTCATGTAGTTAGAATTAAATCTTCAGTTGCTTACCTGGCCTTGTGCATAGCTTGTGCTAGACAAATAGTTATGTGATTCATGGCAAAGGGCAATGAGATCCTTGTTAACAATATCACTTGGTTCAATCAGGTGTCTGATAGCACATGGTAGTTTATCATGTAGCCGTTTAATAATAGATGGAAGCAATTCATCTGAAACAAATAGCCTAAGTCTTTCAACTGTACTAACACCTGCGAACTGAACCAAAGCAGAGCAAAAGGGAATTGCTTTTGTGGCTGCTACATCATCCACCCAATACCCAAAAAGACTCATCCTTAGTCTCCCAAAGCAACCATGAACGAAAAGATACCTGCAACCAAAATAGTTACTCTGTGTCCTTCTATGTTTGTTTAGTAAAACAAGGACTGAAGTACAAATATTATTTTACCCTATAAGAGAATTTGATGATGTTGACTCGGAATCGCAGAGATAAGTAATCCTTTTATTGTTGACATCTTCGAAACGATGTGAAAGAGTGCACGATTTTGACAACGACAAGTTTCCAAGTAAATGAGAGACATCTCGTGTAAATTGAAGCAGGATGGTGCGCTCCGCTTTCTCAATATCTTCTGTTGATCCAAGAAGTTTGCCAAAGTAGTACGAAACTCGAGCTTGACCTTCATGCAAAAAGCTGAACCAAGCATAGTACCGTACATCCTCACAATGTCTAAGAAAGGGTCCAAGAAAGTTCAACATCCATTCCTTCCAGAATTCACAAGGACAATTTTCAACCAATGGAAGGAAAATAAGATTGATAAGTTTGCTCAAATGTCTAAACTCCATTGAATCCAAATCGACGAAAGCGAGACTTAAAGATGAACAATCCAAGACCTCGGTAAGTGCTTTATCATGACTCATAGATAGACCTATAATATTGTACCTGCAACAATGTATAACTCATCATGTACCAAATATGAGATCAACAGTTAACTCCATGAGCTCAGAGCTCATTTTTTTTTTAGAGCTCAATAGAGGTTGTTGAGCCACCGCCGCGCCGCCCCAATCCGCCGCCTTCCGGCCGCATCCGCTCACCGGAGAGTCCTCGCCGCCGTCCGTTTTTCGAATTGAAGCCGTCGGCGCCGCTTGGTCGATTACCGCGCCATCTAGGTCGATTACCGAGCCCTAGGCGGCGGTAACCGAGATCCGGAGGCTCGCATGGTCGATTCGCTCGGCTAGCCAATGGAGGAGCCCGGCTAGCCGAGGTGCTGCGTCGGTAACCGGCCGATTCGGTGCGGCAACTCGACGGCGGCTGCGCCCGCAGTACGAGATGGCTCTCCGCTCTTGCTCCTGCTCTGCTCCCACCAGCGCCCTCCACTTCGCCGCACCCGCCTTCCTCCTCACCGCCACTCGCCGCAGCCATGTTGACGCCTAGGAGGACCGTGGAACACCATGGACGGACAACGCTTCCTCAACGTTCCTCCAGACCTGGACTTCTCCCAGGGAAAGAGGTTCCAAGCTGAAGTCAGTACCCGTCTTCGCTCCTCGGTACACCATCCTTCCTCCTCCATTGATGGATGCTTCTTCTTGCTTGCGGTCTTTCGCCGGTTCACCTTTCGCCTTTCTGAGGATTCTGTGAGTGTTGCCCTGCAATCAGTGCTGGGAGGCGCTCCTGCTGGTTTTCATGTCAAAGAGGCCACGGATCGTCATTTTCGGTTTTCTGTGGCATCCAAGGCAGTTGGTTTGCTTGTTCATTCTCTGAAAAGAATCACAACGAAGCATTTCGATGTTTACTTCTTCTTGTGGAGAGATGGTGGTTCCGATTGGGAAAAGGATAAATCTACTTGGCTCGATGAGGAATCCAAACAGTGGACTGTTGTTTCTCGTAAGAAAAAGAGGAAGCTGGAAAAGAGAAATGTTGTGTTTGCTCCTTCTTTGGTTCAGAGATCTCCAACTTGCTTAGCTCGTCCTTCGTTTCGTTCTCCTGCTAAGATCAAACCGATAATCCAGCCAGCGTGTAGAGCAATCAAGATTGGTAGCATGCTCTGTCCTCTTCCTGATCCAGAAAAACCGAGGATTACTCCTTTCATGGCTTCTTCTGATCAGTCTCCAGTGCCAGTTTCAAACGTTTTTTCGACGTTGAAGAACAGTCTCGGTTCTCGCACCAAGTCACAGCAGGCGGTCAGATTGACTCATTGGTCAGCTGACTTGGCAAATGGCAGCTTCTCAGGTCTGCAGACAGAGGCAATTCAAAATAATGTTTCTTTACACATTTTGGGGTCTAAGAGCCAGCCTATTGCCCAACCAGAGTGCATAAGCCGAGTTAATGACTGCCATCAATGCTCTGCAGACCCCTCATCCCTTCCCCATGCTTCTGACCGGGAAGCAAGGATGCACCTAGTCAATATGGAAGGTGCTCAGCAACTTACTACTCACTGGTCTGAAATCCAGCCACAAGATTGCTTTGCTTCGCACGGCAACCAACGCGATACTAATGGTACAAACAGAAATAAGGATCTTTGCTTTAGATGTTTGACCCCAGGTCATTACGCTAGAGAATGCTCAAGTAAAATACGGTGCAGATACTGCTATTATTATGGGCACATTGAGCGAGTCTGCTGGAAAAAGAAAAGGGAGAAAAATGCAAAATGGCAAGTGGCTGAGACACCAAGACAACACTTCATGGCCCATGGCCCATCTCAGAGAGAGAAAACTCCAGGGGCAGCATGCAAAGACCCTCCACCCTCCTCTCTCAAACAGAACAGCTCCTCTGCTCCCAAGCGGAGCCAAGAATTGCCCATGGCGATCTTCCCTGTGAACCCGTCGGAGTTGCAGATTGAGGATGGCGGTGATCATCGCACTTCGCGCGCTCACATCCATCTTGCTGGCAAGCCAGTGCGTACGCATGAGGAGTGTGTGCTCGCTCTGGACCATGATGGGGCTCTTGTTCAAGAGGATTATGGTCCTTTCCTCCAGCAGATCAGGCAGTATATCCAACAGGAGCTCGGGTATGAAGTGAAGTACTGCCAAAAGCATCCACTCGGCATAGGGCTGCTCAGGCTTGGTAGTATTTATCAGCGTGATAGTTTGTTCAGTGGTGGACTGCATGATGTTGATGGATTCCAGATTCGTTTCATCAGACATAATAGAGCTAGAAACTTTAGGGAAGCCTCATATACTAGACTTGGCTGGATTATGTTCCTGGGGTACCCTCTGAACTACATGAACCTGAATCATATAGATCAGACTTGTGCTTCTTTTGGCAAGCTTGTGCACTGGCATAACAATCCGGCCATTACTGCCTATGTGCTGGTGAAATGTATGTACATCAGAACTGAGGATGTTCCAAGAAGTCTTGTCTTCCAGCAAGGGGAAGAGCACTTGGGTGATGCTGGGTCATGGACTGTCCCTGCTTATGTGTTGAATTGGGAGCCCTACAACCAGAACCTGCCACAAGAAGATGAAATACCTAAAGATGGCAACCCTCATCCTTTCCCTCTGGTGCAGCCTGGTGAGGCCGAACAGATGGAGGATATGGTCAATCAGAACATGCACATCTTCCAGCGAGATGCTATTTGGGATGCTACTGCTGCTCAGAATGCTGGGATCAACAATGGGTGGCCAGCTGAAGATAAGCAGGAGCAGCAGAATGAAAACCAAGTTCCAGTGCAGCCAGTTCAGCAACCTCAGCAGCAAGAAGAGCAGGCCAACAGTGTGCACAACTGTGATAATTCAAACTCAACATCCTCAGTCTCCCATGCTCATTCAGGGTTGGGACTTCATAGGCATTTTGGAGGACAACACCCTGATCTTAACTTTGCTAACCAACAATGGGTCAATCCTTTTGTCAGCATGGAGCTGGGAATGCTACTGTCTGCTGCTTTCCCAGATGTTGACTCCTCTACTTGGTGGAAAGAGGCAGAAAACAACTTGCAGCCCAACAACCTGTCCATGCAGATTAGTATCAATCAGGGTACTAGAATCACTCATCTCTTGAACATCCTTCTCCCAATATTCACAGCAATGCAACCTGTAAGAAGATCCTCAGTGCAAATTGTGGAAATGAATCATGAGACGGTGTCCAGAATGCCAGGTCCTACTTCAAATCAATTATGCAACATCCCCTTCAGGTTGAGCCATGCAAATGAGCATGAGGCATCTAGCTCAAGGTTAGTACCTCCTAGGGTGCCAGCTTTCATCAATCATGTTACAGTGCAGCAGCAGTGTAAGGAAGCCTATGGATCAATCTTTGCACCTATAGAAAGAGTATACTCCAGAAGGCATGTTCAGAATGTTCAGAGGGATATGCAGCTTGCTATAATCCCAGCTCACCATCAAGTTCACCACACTGAAGATGATGACAACAGCCAGATGTGCACTGACGACGAAAGTCAAGATGTGGAAGTCTTTCTTGCAGAAGATGTATTCCTAGATTTCAGCTCTGAGCATAACTCCATTACTGAGACAATCAATCAGCAGGCAGAGAATGAGAATGTTGATTTGGCTGCACAGGTTACAGAGTTAGTGGCTGATCTAGGTAGAACACTGAAGGAGAAAGCTGCTTCGAGCAATATAAGGAAGAGGAAAGTGATTAAAACCCCACTCTCTGAAGACAGCCTGAGGAGGAGCAACAGAATCAAGGCCTTGACTGAAGGACATAGGCACCTGGGTCAGCAGCAGCCACCCACAACTCAGCAACAGGTTCAAGCTGTGGTTGTGCAACAGCCTGATCATGCCAATGTCAATGATCACGGCAATGTTGTTATTGATACTACTTCGGCCCTTTTTCCTGGTCCAGTTAAATTCCCCTCTTTAACTGAACTAGAAAAGAGTGTACAAGTGTTCCCTGAAATTCCTGTCTGTGCCATCCAAGAGGTGGCAATCAGAAAGTGTAGTATACCTCCTGAGGAGGTATCTGAAGAGCTGCTGACCAAGAAATCACTAAACAAACAAGACATGATGAAGGGTAGCAGCAAAGACAACACTTCAGATGTGTCCAATGAGTAGTGTCCATTCTGTTGATCAGGAAGGTGGTTGTCAGGAGTATTTCGTGGGGTGTATAAACAGTGGTCATTTATGTCTTTCGTGGACGCTGTCTGCAAGTAGTGTTGGGCAGAAAGGCACTGCCTGTCAGTTTTTTCCTGCTGCTTTTGTTGCTTTGTCATGTCTGAATGTGTGGCAAAACAGTTGGCACAATCTACATGCAGATGTAATAGTTTCATGCCTGTTACCTATCAGTAGTTCCCTTCGCGGCTCTTTTAGTGATGGTTGCTGCATCTGGTGTCTGCTCTGCTTCTTATCATCCATGCTATCAGAAGGCACCTGCAATATTTGTCAACTCAACCTGCAAACTGGGTTCTTGCACTGCAACCCCCAATTGCTACCGTCTGCTTGTAGTTGCAACGACGGGCGCCAATTCATACAGCGACTGTGCTACGATATGAGGTTGGAACCTGTGGTCCCAATTGGCTATCCTATCTACTACCATTGTTTACCAAATGAGTACGCAAAATAGAAATTGGAATGTGCTGAACTGGAATGTCAGGGGTCTCAATGACCCAGACAAACAAAAAGCAGTGAGAGCAAAGATAGAAGAGAGCTCATGCGCAATCTTTTGCATCCAGGAGACAAAAAGGACAACAATTGATTGTTCATTCATGAAAAAAATAGCACCAAAGAGATTTAACAAATTTGCGTTTGCCCCCTCGGAGGGTGCTTCAGGAGGGATACTGATGGGCTGGAATGAATCAATTTTTCATGGAGAAGTTCTCTACTCATCTAGCTGGGCCATTACAGTAAAATTCACCTCTAGGCACAATGCTCAAGTATGGAAGCTGACCACAGTATATGGCCCCTGCCAGGGGGAAAGAAGAGATTTATTTGCACAATGGATGTATGACCTTAATGTTGACCATGAGGAAAGTTGGATGTTTGTTGGTGATTTTAACTTCTACAGATCAACTCAGGATAGAAACAGAGAGGGGGGTAATTTCAATGATATGAACATATTCAACTCCATCATCAGCAACTTGGGCTTGCTAGAAATCCCATTAAAAGGGAGAAAATTCACCTGGAGTAATATGCAAGAATCACCTTTGCTGGAGCAGTTGGACTGGTGCTTTACAACCCTTGGGTGGACAACAAAATTCCCAAACACTTTACTGCTGCCAATGGCAAAACCTTTATCAGATCATATACCATGCACGGTGCAAATTGGAACAAGTATACCCAAAGCTCAGATTTTTAGATTTGAAAACTTTTGGATTCAGCACCCAGGGTTCATGGAGATAGTTGAAGCAGCTTGGAGAGTGGAAGTCAGAGCAACGAACAGTGCAACAAGGATAGCTGCAAAATTCAAAGTGCTTAGAAGGATGCTCAAAAGATGGAGCAAATCAATCACCAAGCTCACAAACTTAATTAATGCATGCAATGAGGTGCTTCTGGTGCTGGACAAAATAGAGGAGCAAAGAAACCTATTTACACAGGAAGCAAACTTCAGAACAATTCTGAAAGAGCATGTTGTCAGGTTACTCAAATACAAAAATGAGTATTGGAGGCAGAGATTCACAGTGAGATGGGTTAAGTTGGGTGATGAGCCAACTAAATTCTTCATAGCTTCTGCAACTGAAAGATACAGGATTAATACTATCACATCCCTGCAAGATGACCAAGGGAGAACAGTCACAGATCATGAGGAAAAGGCAGCTATACTCTGGGAAACATATAGGCAGAGAATGGGTGCAAGTGATGAGCCTGATATGCTGTTTAACCTGGACGAAATGATTAATGCAAACACAAACCTGGAACACTTGGTTGAACCTTTCACAAAAGAAGAAATTGATCAAATAGTTAAAGAAATGCCAAGTGATAAAGCACCAGGTCCTGATGGTTTCAACGCTTTATTTTTAAAGAAGTGCTGGCACATAGTCAAAGAGGACTTCTACAATCTCTGTGAAGAATTCTACCATGGTTCCATCAGCTTACAAGCCATAAATAACTCACTCATCACATTGGTGCCGAAGGTCAACAACCCAGAATCTATCAACGACTACAGGCCAATTTCTTTGCTAAACTCAGTACTGAAAATGTTAACTAAGCTGTTGTCCAAGAGGTTGCAATCAGTGATTCTGAGTTTAATACACAAGAATCAATATGGGTTCATAAAGACTAGAACAATTCACGATTGCTTGGCCTGGGCATATGAATATCTACACCAGTGTCATCATTCAAAGCAAGAGATCGTGGTAATTAAACTAGACTTTGAAAAGGCCTTTGACACTGTTGAACACTCTGTCATCTTGGCAATGCTGAAACAATTGGGGTTCCCTCAAAGATGGCTGAATTGGACCCAAGAGATCCTGCAATCAGCAACCTCAGCCATCCTTTTAAATGGAATTCCAGGGAAAACCTTCCACTGCAAGAGGGGGGTCAGACAAGGAGACCCCCTCTCTCCACTCCTCTTTGTAATAGCTGCTGAATTACTGCAACACATTGTCAATAAGGCTTGCCAAATGGGGATCCTCAGTTATCCATTGCGCCACTCACACACAACAGACTTCCCTGTGGTTCAGTATGCCGATGACACCATCCTAATTATGAAAGCCTCACAAAGAGAACTGTTCTGTTTGAAAGGTATTCTTCAGTCTTTCAGTGCTTCCACAGGTCTAAAGGTCAATTACCACAAATCTTGTTTGCTGCCAGTCAACTTGTCACAGGAAAAGGTTCAGAACTTAGCCGCTTTGTTTGGTTGTCAGGTGGGAAAATACCCTTTCACTTATCTTGGCCTGCCAATGGGGACTACAAAGCCTAGGGTGGAAGATCTAGGCCCACTGGTAAACAAAATAGAGAGGAGAATTACTGCAACAGTAACTTGGCTGTCCCTATCAGGAAGAGTCACATATGTGGATTGTGCAGTTTCATCCTTGCCCATATACACAATGTGCACCTTACACATGTATGTCACAGTCATTAACATGATTGACAGGGCAAGAAAACATGGCCTTTGGAGAGGGTCTGATGTGGCTGGAAAAGGAAAACCTCTAGTGGCTTGGTTAAAGTGCTGTGCTCCAAAAGATAAGGGTGGTCTGGGAATAAAAAATTTAAGCATTCAGAATCAAGCTTTTCTTATCAAACATCTCCACAAATTCTACAACAAGATGGACATACCCTGGGTCCACCTCATTTGGAACACATATTATGGGAATGGCCAAGTACCGCATGCCACTGCTGATAAGGGCTCCTTCTGGTGGCGTGATGTAATGAAATTCTGTGACACCTTCAGAGGTATAGCCTCACCAACAGTGGGACCTGGAGACACTGCCCTTCTTTGGAATGATGTTTGGAATGGAAGATTTCTAAAACAGCAACTACCACGGCTGTTCTCATATGCAAAAAGGCAAAATCAATCTGTGGCACAATATAGGCAGAATCCAGATCCGCAGTATAATTTTCACATCCCACTTTCTGTTGAAGCAATGCAAGAACTGACTGTTCTCAACACAATCATGAGTCAATTGCCAAATCAGCAACAGAACAGAGACGTCTGGATTTATTCATGGGGCAATGAAACGTACAAATCAACAATATTTTACAATTTGTCCTTCAAATCCATCAACCCACCTGACCCATTCAAATGGATTTGGAAGACTAAGGTCACAAAAAAGCTAAAGATTTTCATTTGGCTAATGTTCAGAGATAGACTCAACTCAAGGAATCTGCTCAAAAGAAAGAATTACAAAATTGATGGGGATGACTACAGCTGTGTACTATGCCATAGCAACATCGAAGAATACACGTATCATCTCTTCTTCTTGTGCCCCTTCAGTGTGAACTGCTGGAACTTCCTTGGGATACAATGGGATCACGCTTTACCATTCTTCAAAACCATTGAGAAAGCAAGGAGAGAATGCCAGCACAGTTACTTCATGGAAGTCTTCTCCATAGCAGCTTGGGAAATCTGGAAACAGAGAAATGATAAAATCTTCAGAGCCAAAATCCCATCATTCCAAGATTGGAAAAGGAACTTCATCTGTACAGTCAAACTACAGGTTCATAGAATCAAGGAACCTGATAGATCCTTAGTCTTAGATTGGTTGGACAACCTCCCTTGAAAGCCACCACTCCCCAATTGTATATAGGTGGTCAGAGCTGTTCACTCAGATAGAGTAGCCTTCTAAGTTTCCAGTTCCCTTTTCAGCTCAGTTTAGTTTAGTTGGTTCTTTCCCTCTTCGATCGGGCTTCCTGACCTAAGAGGTTTTGTAAAGGGTTTTTCTGTTCTTTATTTTATTATATTAATATATACCACAGTAGGGGCTTCCCCTACTGTATTTCCCTCAAAAAAAAAAAACAGTTAACTCCATTGTCCGTTATCAGAAAGACAATTCTAAGGTATCAAGTCAGATGTGCAAAAATAGTTGAACTAAAATTAATATAGGTCATATTAGATGACCCAGAAAATGAAAATTTGTGATAAAGGACAAATTAGTTACAAGCTGGAAAGTACCATAGTATCATGCATCCTGAAAACAGTATCACATAGAGAGCAAAAATAAACATGTCATCGATGTGATTCAAGCCATGTTGGGTCATGCGGATAGGGACCGTAGTTGCATCAAGATCAATGCGAGCAGTAGAAGAGACAGCACTTCAAGCTAATGGCAGCAACTATAGCAGTTCAATGTCAATGAATTAGCTGCGTTGATTAACAAGTTATCCATTCTGTTCAGATTCCTTCCAATTTGTAATTCAAGTTGTCAATGCAAATTCTAATCATGTACAGTGATCTTTGTTTAATCACCCAACCCACATCCACCAAAATACACACACCAGTCAATCTTGCAGGTACAATATCCAATACAAATCCTTCTGACTCTTAACCCCTACAATTATTCCAATTATTCTCCTAAAAAAAAGGCACTATAGCTAACAGCATGATCATAAATATGCCTACGATCAAAGATTGACAAATCGTGGAGCTTTAAATAACTCAGAAAACCTTTCTAGCTTAACCCACAAGGACAAGCTTGGGACAAATGTGAACTATGATATTTTCTATTATTAGGGCACACAAATTGATCTAAAAGAGCATATCAAGTTCCTCGTGGCTCCCCAGTTTGTTTGGCACATATGCAATACTTCTCTACTAAGAAGTGAAAAGGGGAAGTAGACAATGAAAATAATACTTAATACAAGAAACAACTTACCCACTCTCTCTGATTTGCTCTAACAGTTCCCTTGTCTCATTCTGTTGGAAATCTTCATCATTCATCAATACTTTAGCAGTTTTAAGGTCTTCGGACAGATTGCAAGAAATTTGGCCTTTCCAGAGAGAATGAATGCATCGAAGTAACTGAAGATCAAATATATATTAACTATAACAAAAGTAAAGGCGGTCAAGGAAGACTCGCAGGTGAATGAGTTATTATGCT
The DNA here is from genome assembly GCA_012490785.1 of Eragrostis nindensis. Classification (NCBI taxonomy): domain Eukaryota; kingdom Viridiplantae; phylum Streptophyta; class Magnoliopsida; order Poales; family Poaceae; genus Eragrostis; species Eragrostis nindensis. Next base: position 3,263,173 of record JAAXCT010000018.1, on the reverse strand, counting down.
CAAAAAGAGCAACTATGAACTTATAATCTTACAACAACCAAGTGTTTTGTCCCATGCGAATTGCGGCAAGCATACCAACAATCCAAGGCAAAATTTAAGTTTGGCAAAATGTATACCTGCAGCAGCAACGGAAGAAACACGTGTAAAAGGGAGCATATATCTTCAGTAAAATCTTGAGAGCTTCTGCAGAGCTCATCCTCACAAAATTTCACAACATTATAAATCTTCTTCAAGAAATGACCATTTGCAAGTAGGCACGATAAACCAAATCCATTGCAAAGAAATATTCTTTCCCATTCTGGTCGAGTCCAGATAGTGTTGAGAGGTTTAAGCAGGTAAAGAAGCACACCATTGTACTCACAGTTCCTGTAAACGAATTTGAAGGTAAGGAATCACTCTCAGTACATAGATGGTAGTGAACATTAGACCTACTCATAAATGAAACTTCATACTTGTTGTCTCTCAGGTACAATGCTGACCATTAAATGAGGCTAAAATATGAAAAAACTTATGTCATTCTTTTAACTCTGGTTATGTTGTTTCAATCATTTTTTTTTCTATTGGGTATTGGCAATTCATATGGACCGCAATTATGATCAAATTTAAATCAGTTTCAACATACCTTAAATTTGATGTTATAACAAAAGCATCACACAGAATAATATGTTCTGCAAGGAGTAGACAGCCCTCAACTTGATGGCAAGCAGCCTTTCCATCAGAACCCTGTACCATCAATTAGACACCTTTGGATATAAGTTCAGTAACATACTAATGTATTGGAAGAGGGTACAAAACATGCTTACCAACATCCGTATGTTAACAATATCAGTTAACTTTTCTGAGACAATAATCCTGGTATCAAAATAATATTGATGCTTAGGAGGAACTTGAACCTCTGCACCACCATCATCATTTTCAGATATGTCTATCGACATTAACCTCTGTGATCCCGATAGACGATGAGTAATAAAACAAACAAAGATAAGTTGCTGAAAGGACCAATTATTAAATTGAAAATACATGTGAACGTTACAAAAATTACCTGAACTTCTGCATCAAAAGATAATCCAAGAGTGCACATGGATGATAGATTACTGCTCTTGCTGCTTTCAGTACTGAACTCACCACTACTATCAGGCCTTGTACCTGAGGTGTTACTGCTGCTACTGTGACTGCTTCCATCTGGTGTGACATACTTTGATTTTGTACTCAATATAGAATGTGCGGTGGGCATACAAACATCACCTGGAATAGAAAGAGATTCCAATCAGTGTTAACTGAGGAAAACTATAGTGTCGATGTATATACCATCTCACCAATCTTAAAACATTTACATGATAAAATAGATCCTAGATGAGGAAGGGGCATCATAAACACAGATGTCCGGCTAAACCAAGATTTGTCCACCTCGAGTACATAAAGCCTCCTAGTATTATATGACATAATAGACAAGCTTTCATTATAAAAAACAATGACAGTGCTCCTATACTTCACCTGTTTCCTCTTCTGCTAGACTTTTCAAGTTGTTTTTTGTAGAAAGCAGAAGCAAACTATTCTCAAGCTTAATTTGTAGCCTAGAATTTGCTGTCTCACTCAAAGATTGATCTTGATCTGGGAATGCAAACTGCCCAACTGTCAAGTTAAGACGATCTGCGCTGCTAAGTTTCTCGCTCCTGTAATTCAGGAGATGCTGCAAAAGGAAAAGGAAAAGGAAATCAAGAAACAAGCAAGTACTGCACTATGATCCTAGATTTCCGGTTACCCCTAAAATTGACTTGTCAGCCTATCTTACGTAGTGCACTGAAATGAGCATCGCAGAACAAAGGAACAATTTAATATTTCAAAGAAACCAGCCATCCTTCCATTTTTTTTTTTGACAGTCATCTTTCCAAAATCGGAGGCTCAATCTCATCAAGAAAGGATCTCTTCAATCCAATATAATGGAAACACCTTCCCAAGTACGGTTCAAGTATTTTGATTGATTTGTAAAGCTAACTTTGCTTCCCTTTTTTCAAGGTCCTCATTGGGCCCTTTGGGTGCTTGTACAGGCTGTGTTCAACCTTCTATTCTAATATATCTACTAGCACAGTACGGGCCTCCCTACTGTATTTTCCTAAAAAAAAATAAGAATCCCAGGGGACATGTTTAAAGCCATAAACAAGCTCGTCACCTTGCAGTCGTCTTTGATTATAAAATAACAACAAAAACTACGCATCAACAAATAAAACTTCAAGAAAAAACCATGTATGACAAAAGAATTAACAAATTTATATGGGTATAATCCATTAGAAGAGCATTTGAATGCAATGCACCGAAGTATGTCATGGTGACTTGGGCGTCAGGACACCAGTTTGTTATCTTTTGATGCCTGAACCGACCAGCCGACTTGACTTGAAAACGTAGAGCATGTGTATGTATTCCAATCTTACACAACCACTGACATCAATCTTTAGTAACCCACGAGGACAGGTTATTCATTCCCTCATCACAACTGATACTAATGTGCGGGTGCAACTTAACTAACATCAGCAATATTTGATGAAGCAATGCAGGAAGAATAAATTATTCAGAAAGACCTCAATCATTTTAGCTCCATGACACTGGACCTCAGGCGGTAAGTCGTCGCCACGCAGCATAAGTGACGCCCTCACCAACAAACCAATATACCTTTCCTCGTCATCTTTTGTCTGTTCCACAGTAATTGAAAATCACTAGTGGACAATAATAACAGTTTCCATATGAATAAAGAGAATAAAAAGGAGCACAGTCAAACAATATGATCTACCACGAACTGCATATTAAAGATGAGGCCAATGAACTAGCACAAATCCTCAGGACACATGAACAAAATTAAGTAAAGACTAGAACTGGAAGCAAAACACAAGTGGTGCGTGTCACAAAACCAATAGGCTCCAGTTTTTTTGTTCGGCTTCTCTATTTCATAAAAATCTTTATAAATGAGCTTGACATCGGTTCCATCCACAAATTCACAGTTGATGCAAGGATGTTAAAAACTAGAACCGTGCAAATATACCTGTGGATCGAGGCAGGTTGCGGCAGGGACACACTCCACTTGGGAGGTTTCGGCAGGGGCACACTCCACTTGGGCCATCGACACCGTTCTAGAACAGCACCCGTACTAAAGAAGAACCTAATCAAACAGCGGAGGGGTGGATCAGATTAGCAGGACGCAACGCAGCACACACATCCACCAATAACCAACAATTAAGGAAAGAAGGGGGCGGTCTGGTTCGATCGAAAGCAAAACGAACTATTAGAGCAGCGGAAATCGGAATTCGTCCAAAAGAAGAACAAATTTGACCTACCAATTCAAGAAGGAATCAACTGTCGCCGATCCCCCGCTAGACCACAAAAAAGCGGAGCGGCGCTGCGCCGGCGGCAGGCGGAGTGTCCCGCGGGAGGGAACGGCGGCGTTGTACCCGTCGAGCGAGCGTCTTCACGACCTCGGCCCCTCGGCTCCGGGACCTAGGTCATGAACTCTTCCAACTGGGAACAGATCAATTTTTAATTTCAGTCCTCGGTGCCAAATTTTCTATTCCAGTTTTCTTCCCCAAAACCCATTTAATGTGTAGTACATTGCAACATGAATCTCTACTACTTAAAAAGTCACAAAGAGATCGTCAACTCGTTTTTCGTCTTTCGTCCTGCCTAATCGAGTTAGCTTAGGATACGCAGCGCTGGAAAAAAGTTTGAATCGGAAACGAGCCCGCGAGCCCGTGAAAAGGAAGACGTTCCCTCGTGAAAGTCTGAACACGCCCTCCCCGCGTCTGGCTGCGCCCCAACACGCGATGCGACGACGTTGGCGGCTTGGGTTTGGGCCGCCAGTGGCTAGGCCCTCCGCCGCCGACGAGCCAGGGCTCGCCCTGCGGAGGTCACCGACGGCGACGTATTCCGCCGCTGCAGTACATGATGCTTCGCCGAGTCCACCTGCCCCGTGAGGTCCCCTGCAACGACGAGCTCGTCCCCTCCGCAAGTCAAAACCGTCGATTTTTACGTGCCTAATCCGTATCATCACGTACTGCTGAAGGATACCGAAACAAAGTGCTGACCTGGGACATAGATCGACAGAGAGCATCGGCAAGGAAATGGGAGTCCACGTCCTGCAGCCCTTGCCCTTGCAGCTGGCGGATGTCAATTACTACTTCTTAGGTGATGGTTAACTCTTTCCTTGATGCATCTTTGCCGCTGTACAAGGAAGGTCAACAGGATCATGTGCCCTTTGCCCTTTCTTGCTGATATGAGAACCTGACAACATGTTCCAATACCCATCTGGCACTCTGGAGGTATCACCAGGAATGAAATAAAGCCCATAGATTGGCACAATTGGAAGTTTGGAACAGCTATTTCTGGTGCACCAGTTGGTGTGAAACGCGGTGCTTTCATGGGAGATGCAAGCATAATAAGTGTGGCAAGCGAGCATGGCATCGTGCGCGGCTCCATATTATATAAGTAGTACAAATCATCCATAATTACATATTTATTCCACCATATCTCAACAATCTGAACTTTGTTTGACCTTATTGTTGTTCCTAGAACCTCTGTCCATTCCATCTAATTCCTAATTTTTGGATTTTATATTTCGTACATTTACTAATAAACATTTGATTTTGATATACATTTTACCAAGAAAACAATTTGATTCTTGGGGTTGATGCAACTGCAACTTTTCTCCGAATTGTTAAATAGAGTGTAGTGATTTTATCTTTATTGAGTAGTAGAGATTACATGACTTGAAAAAAATCACTCCCGTAGCAACGCACGGGCAATTTGCTAGTAAGATAAAACTCTGAATTTGTGATTCATGCGAGGGTAACTTTATTCCACTTAAGCGGCGAGGGTAACTTTATTATTCCACATTTTTACCACTATGGCACGATGACGCGGCATTTCGAATGGCCAGTGGTTCATTTCACAAAGAAAAAACAGAATGGCTAATGTGGTTCGGTGGAAAAAAATATTGGGCGGTAAATTTTCAATATTTATGAAAATTAATGTTATGGGTTTTAGATGTTTGTGGTTTAGGATGTCACAACCAGTAAATTGTTGATGCGACGTTCCATCATGTTTTTGACCTCGCATGGCCGTGAACAAGGCTATAGACGGGTTTTTTATACCTGATTTATATTAAGAAAAACCAGACGCGATACAAAGGAAAATAATTACAATCAAATTTGACAAAGTCTTCTCCTCCACCTCAGCCATTGTAATTATGAAGATGTGAACAAACCCCAATCGCACATAGGCTTTTGAAAACTACAGTATTCGTCCGTCCCGGAGAACGGATCTTTGCAAACGCATAAGAAACATCGGAGGGGTTGTGCCTCGAGTCTGATCCAAATCTGTTTCCACGCCGCCAACCGTCGACACAAACATATCTCTCACAAGCCCTTCACCAGTGCCGGATGGAACACCGTTGAGACAAAGAGAGGGCCGGAGTACCAATATTCCAAATAGAACCGTCATCACCTTGTCTAGACGACGACGCCATCGACACCAAACCCATATCCCATCCATCCTCATAAGAAACCACAAGAACAGGATGAACAGGGAACTAACACCAGACAAATTGTTATCCCCACCTCAATTGTCGAAGAAAAGAGACAAAAACTGTACTCAAACTACTGGATATACTTAAAGGGATGGATCCTCACTCTCTCTTCTCACCGGTAGCTGACTGGAGAGGAAGAGGGAGGGGGATCAGAGAACGGTGGCTGCTAGGGCTTGCTAAGGCGTATTATTGCATCGTTGATATGGAAAACAACCCTACAAGCCATGTCCAAAATAAGTAACCAAGGCGATAATGGCCACAAAGCCTATGGGCACATGCAACTTCGAAAAAATCAGGCCACTTTGGCTTCGAATAATTGTGTTTTTATCGTAATTGTACACTTATTTTTAAAACTTTTGATTTACACCGTTTGCTCAAATGTTAGATGTATATTAGATACAACTAAAAATGAGTAAAGTGGAAAAAACAACAGATTCTCTCTTTAGAGCTAACCAAGACTAGGGCAATAATGGGGTTACAACAGGCAACTTGCGCGTGGCTACCAGTGGGTTCTCTCTTTAGAGGTCGTTTGATTTAGCTCCACATTCGACTCCGCGTTGTTAACAGCTCCTAGGTGCTTCGAAGCCAATTCTTTTGGCTCCACTTTTTTTGCGACATCGTTGCTAAGCTCGTAGCATGCCTATGACACAATAGTTCCGACTTCAACAAAACCGCCGCAAACCGCCATGGACTTCAGTTTCAAGCCTGTGAGGACTACCACCGCTGCAAACGTATATATGCTCCACACCATGCCATGTGGACAGACACAGACGGAGTGAGAGCTCAAGACAATGCCTAGTGCAATGAAATTATGCATCGGGATCGGCCTTAATAGCCCAAAAATTAGGTTCAAGCAGCCAGAGATCTGCAACAGTGTGGTAGTTGAAGCCGAGGACTAGGAATTAGGATATGCGCATTTCCTCAAATGGGCACCAAGGCTCTGACCAGATGTTTGTATTTCCTCCGGAAATACGAAAGGTGCAGTGGTTAGAAGTAAGATGCGGTGATTTCATGCTAGAATATTCCTGCGCTGGCAAAGCAAGCACGCACGAGCTGGGCCACGCGGCCGCACGCTCGCGACATTTGAACTCGCTGTGCTCCGTCAGCTATCGATAGAAAATCTAGTCTTCTCTCGACTGCTCCACCCAAGCCATTGCAAACTCCGTATTCTCTCTCACCGAGCAGTGCACAACACATGCACAACACCGGCCTCATCCCGGCGCCCACCATCCTTCTTCAATCTTCATCAGCCATCTCTCTCTCTCTCTCTCTATGTGGCACTTACTTCCGCTCACCAAACCATAACACAACAATCCAGTGAACTCCTGGCTGGGCACCTCCATTACTTTCTCTACCTGATGCTCTACTATCGTGGACCTTGTGCACGCCCCCTTTCCTGCAATGGAGCTTGGCCAGAACTGGCGGTCGGGAATTAATCTTGCAGCTAGGGACCCTCTCCCTCCTCCGACGAGCTCCGCGGCCTGCGCGGGCGATGCGGGGCGGCACGAAGCTGCGCGTCCTTCGCGGCGGCGCCAAGAGCGTCTTGGCGAGCGGCGGCGGCGGATTGGGTCCTTCCTTTTGGTCTTCCGTTGGAGACGAGGGTGTTTTGGAATCCTATTTTCACTCTGTTCGATACCTATTTGATGATTTGGATACTTCCTTTCCTTGGAGATAGTCTTACCAAGGGGGCATGGTCGAGGATGGCGAGGAGGCTGCAGGCCCGTCGCCGTTGTCTTCGTGGTGGGCCCTATCCCGTCGATGCGGCCGAACCTGGTAGCAGAGAATTCAGGCCCACCCTGCGGCGTCGGCTGCAATGCCCGCCTCGCTGAGGAGTGTGGGAGCGACGCGTGGCTCCGGCGGATGGCCACGACGTACGGGAGCAACGATCGAGTCAGTGTTGGAGGTATTCCAATCACATCGATCTTCACATGACTTTATTTTAGACACAGTGTCTCAATAGAAAGACAATAATTGCATATTTCAGATTAGGTGTATCAATAGAAGGATAGAGTGAAACTTTAAGTTAGAAAGGCTGCCAACATAGTTCCTCGTTACATCCATTTGAGCGTTGGCTGGCAATATTTTATAGAGGTATAAAGTCCATTATAAACCTTAGAACTATTGCTTTCATCCAGTTTTCAATCTCAAACTAGCTTCTTCTTCTTTTTTTTGAGCAAAAATCTCAAACTAGCTAGAATGCAAGAACACAAACACCCTCTAACATCATCTTAGACTGACTCCAACCCGCATGACCCAAATCCAACATCAAAACACATAAAAGGGTCTGACGGATCCTGAAAGGGCACCACCGAAAAATGCTCATCTCCAACGGAAGTCCCATACCCAGTCCCAAATCCCTCTTCGCCGCCGCCAGATCCTTCTTCTCCGGCAGGATCCCCTTCCTTTCCGCCTCTCGCCGCGACCCTGCGAGCCCGCCGCCCCTGTCGCGCGACCCCGCGGGCCCGCCGCGACCGCAACGGCGTCCACAGGCCCGTGCCGCCGCCTCGCCAGGAAGAGGCGGAGGGGGCCACCGCGACAGGGAAGAGGCGGAGGAGGCCGCCACGCGCCAGGAAAAGAGCGGATGGGCTGCGCGACGGCCTCGCGGTGCTGCAGCGCGAGGCGAGTGCGCCGGTGCGCGCGGCGTCCTTGGTGCGGAGGCGGGGAGCTGGAGGCGCGGCGGGGAAGAAGAGACCCAAATTGAAGACCTCCGTGGCCGCTGCCTCCAAGACACGACAAGTGGCAGCCATGGCTGCTCATGGAGAGCTCGATTGGGAGAGGGAGGTGGAGCTCGATTGGGAGAGGGAGGTGGAGCTCGATGGCGCGCGGCAGGAGCGTCGCAGCGGCGGGCGGCTTGCGTCGCGCGCGCATGGCAGGAGCGGCGCGGCGGCTCGTGGCGCGTGCGGCGGGGGATGCGGCTGCGACGGCGACGACATGGCGGCGGCGCGAGAGGAGAGCAGAAGGGGCACGATGGCGGGGAGCACGGACGACGAGTCGGCATGCGGCGGGGGAAAAGGCGAGGCGGCGCGGCGCCCAGAGAGAGGCGACGAGCGGGTGCTCCGCCGTGTGGGGGAGAGAGGGAGCGCTGGGTCGCGCGGCTGCGTGCTCCTTTTTTGCGGCGCGCGTCGCCCCACCCGGAAATGGGTATAGCGTTTAGGTACTCGGTTGGAGACTGGTTTTAGAGGTTTTAAGACCCATTTGAAGTTTGGGTCACCATATGGGTATGGGCCGTATGGCGTTGGAGTCAGTCTTAGTGATGTTTCTCGACAACGTCTACAACTGTTTTTAAATAACCAACAATATATATGCATGCAAGCCCATCAGGTTGCCGGGCCTCAATCTAGTCACAAACAATCAATTTATATGCTCACATGAATTATATAAATTCATGCCAAGAATCTCTATGTTGTCTCAATGAAAAAACAAAACTATCTTATGCATGAATTTCTTTTTTGAAACGTTATACACGATTTTTTTTAGTATCAAAATGTAGGTTGTGGGATATGGCAGCAACAAACACAGTAGTATACCACATACGAGTTTATGACCTGTATCTCTGGCACGTTCTCCACATATAAGATTGCAAGATGGCATCATTAGTAAATGACGGGTTGACGTTTCACATAAAAATAGTGCTAACTGAGATCAGGTCCCCATCCCATCCCAGGTTAACGTCTGTCTGTAGCCTAGGAAAGAAACAGAAACATATGTAAGGCTACCGAGCTGGTCGAAAATTTAAACATCTGTATGTGTACTCTGACACCCAAGCAATGCCTGACATATCTCTTCGCCAAGGAGAAATAAAATAAGAGATTACCAACGATGAAAAAAAACCAAAGCTACACTTAACTAACAACTACTTTTGCCCATGAGAGAGAATATTTACTGTACATGACCATAGTGAGGGAATATCTGTTGGCTTAATCTCAACAAATCAGTTGTCTCTCCAACAAAGCTTCTTTACAGGGAAAAGATTAGATGCTTCAAGAACAGAGATTGCTTTCCAAAATCTCGAGCCCCTGACAGCATCACCCAACACAAATTAAGCAGTTGTTACGCCAACTGTCACCATAAGAGGAATCATGTCTCAGTTTAACTGCTTCTATTAACAACTATAAATGAGAATATCAGGAAAAAATAGAACACAGACTAAAAATTCCCTATATTATTCACGACAAGAAAATATTTAGAACAATCACTAAGAATGAAAATATCATTCTAAGACAAGAAAAAAAATTAAACAATTTGCTCTGCAGTTACACTGCAGCATGCCAAGATTTTTCATCTGAGTCTATGTGCATTCCAAAGGAGGTGTCATTTTCCTACACCAAGCAAGTACAACCATTCTAGTATTGCTAAACCCTCTCATAAAGGCTAAGGCAAGGCAGATAAAGGTATGTTCTGGAACAATTAGTCCAAACATATTTTAAAGAATATGTAGTTTACTATCAAAATTGACATTGTGCGTGTGCTTTAACATCCTCCTGTACAAAGCAATGACACTTCCATATACATGGAGGAACCCAAACCCCAAAATTAAACTGTTTTGATGGGCAGGGTTGATTTAGGTAGAATCACAACAAAAAAGTTGAATCCACCCTTGTTATAATACTCAAATGTTCTTGTGTAAAATAGTATAAAAAATTGTTGAACAGGCAATTCATCCTTGTTATCTAACTCAATTGTTCTTGTGTGAAATGGGACAAACAATTCTTGACTAGTAACGACATATCATACATTACCAAGTCTGAGTCATATGTTCCTGGGAGAGGTAATGATGGCTCATGGATGAACTAGGTCCGGATGACTAGCAGCCCAACGCTAAGGTATTGATGATAGAGTAGAGAAACAACAGAAGAAAATACAAACAGTGTGTGAGTTAAAGTCCGTTCTGCATGCAACCAAAACCAGTCTGAATCTGAACTAACTAACGAAACTATCGATGCTATATCCCATAGGGCTAATAAATAAGCCCAACAATTCATGTTCATAATAACTTCTCAAAAACTCCTGATCTATTTTTCCTATACAGGCCACGAAAAGTATAGATGACAAGCTAAGTGGGATCCATTGCAGTTGTGAAGACAATAAAAAGATAACTGAAGCTAACCTTCTGACATTAGTCTGGTCTCTGTGGGTGCAACCAACTATCAGATGAAAACCATGCCACGCGCTTTCCCTGGAATTAACTAGATTTATCCTAAAAGAGAACTGGGTCAGGATATAAAATACATAAGAGGACTACTATATAAACAAATTAAAGGTAACAAAATGAAATAATCAACGGACATATATCATGCTTATCAATAATGACCAACTGAATGGATATCTCAACCATTTCCAACCTTAGTAACCTCAAAACTGAAGAACTTCATCAGTAGTTAAGTCCCAAAGCTGTAGCAAACTTCTGACAATTAAGGAATAGAAATGACCAAGCTTTGCGTATCTCATGTTCCAAATCTGTTTCTTCATTACTGTATTTGAACTGCCGAACTGATATTTTTTTTGTATCCTGCAATATGACACAGATGAAATTATGTACCTAAAACCATACAGTGAAAATGTGAAAAATCAGTAATGTAAAGAATATTTGAAGAGTCCAAGAGATCAAACCTTGGTCAAGTATTTGTCCTCATGCTCAATCAAACTACGAATATGCCACACAAATTTTCTGAATGTGTTTTCAGTTGGCAAATTTTTACCAAGTTCTGTAATTCTTTTGCTTATCCAGGAAGGAATAGCTGATGTCCACTCAACATCACTAGAAAGTAGACTCTTGAATACCAATTCTTTAGCTTCATCAGAAGAGTTGCAATGCAGCTGCTCCGTGGCACTGATGTCATCATCATTCACAGCTTTGCAATGAAGTTTGAGTTCGGGAATATTGTTAGGAAGCTGGGCTGTCTCCTCACAATGCGTCAAAATATATGTACTCAAAGACAACACATTCTGAAACTTCTTTCGAACTGTGAGCAGAGCCGAGTGTTTCAGAATATCCATTCTGCAAATGAAACAAAAATAGTTACAATTTTGAATGTAAGTATGAATATCCATTCTGCAAATGAAACATAAATAGTTACAATTTTGAATGTAAGTTTTTTTTTCTTGAATACGAAGGAGAGCTTCGTATCTTTGTATTAAGAGAGAAGAGTCGGCCCCTTAGAATCTACGTCACCTCACTCCGGGCCGAGCTATGAGGGACGGGTTTACAAGATACAAAAGTTTGTACTTCTATAAAAAAACACTCAAACGGGTGAGACCTGACCTATTACACTAGATAGGCGGTAGCGCACCCTCTTGCCCCTGCCCAAAGCTCGCAAACCTCGAGCTCCAGCAAGGCACCAAAGATGGTGCTCTTCTCTGAACACTCGAAGGAGCTCGTTCACACTAGGGCGCGCGCCGTCAAAGACGCATGAATTGCGATGCCTCCAAATGACCCAGGTGCCCAGGATAATGACCGAGTTGAGTCCTTTCCTTTTGTCTTTCGGCACTCTCTTGACTGCCTTTCTCCACCAGTCCGCAAAAGAGACCTCAAGTTGGTTCGGTGTTCTGTCCGGGAAACCAACCTGTGTTAGAATGTGGAACCAAAAATCTCGGGCCAGCACACATGTGGTGAGGAGATGCTGCACATCCTCGTCTTCTTGGTCGCACAACGGACATTTGGATGGGTGTGGGAGGCCGCGTTTCGCAAGCCGGTCTGCTGTCCAGCACCGGTTACGAATGGCAAGCCATAGGAATACCTTGCATTTCTGTGGTGCCCACGACTTCCATAAACGTCTCCAATGCTCAAAAGGGATGGCGCCGTTGAAGAAAGCGCGGTAGGCGGACTTGGAGGAGAACTGACCTGAACCATCTAAGCGCCATGTGTGTACATCTTCAGCTTGAGAAAGATTCATTTCCAAAATCACATCCCATAGCTGGAAATATTCAAATAATCCGACCATGGACAGGCCGCCCTCAATGTCAGTAGGCCATGACTGATCAAGCATGCCTTGTGCAACTGTTCGTTGCTTGCGGGTCTTAAGTGGTACTGCCTCAAAAACCAATGGAGCCAAATCTGCCACTGAACATCCCATGATCCACTTATCCGTCCAGAAAAAAGTGTTGTGCCCATTGCCTATATGTGATTCCACGGCAATAGCAAATAATGCTCGTGCATTTGGGTGCACATGTATCTCCAACCCCTTCCAAGCCCGGTTAGGGTCTGTTTTCTCAAACCACAACCAACGAATTTGAAGGGCCCAGCTCATAATCTCAAGATTGAGAATACCTAGTCCACCCAAATCCAAAGGTCGCTGCACCTTATCCCACGCAACCAAACATGATCCACCATTGACTTCTTTTCGACCCTTCCATGTGAAAGCCCGGCGAAGTTTGTCAATTGCACGGATGAACCACTTAGGCGCGTTGATGGCAATTAGAACATAAATTGGCACAGCTGATAGGACAAAACGCACCCATGTGACCCGACCTGCCATATTCATAAGGGACGCTTTCCATCCAGGCAGCTTGTCCCCAATCTTGTCAATCCATAATAGTAGGTCCGCCTTCTTTAACCTGCTATTGGAGATCGGCAGCCCCAGATATGTGCAAGGGAAACTCGACGTCGGGCAAGGCAAAGTGCTGGCCACGGTGACCAGGTCTGCTTCCTCACATCTTATCGGCACCACACAACTTTTTTGTAGATTGGTCTGCAGACCAGAAGCCTCCCCAAAGCTAGCAAGAATCTCCATTGTTAAGTTCATCTCTTGTTCAGTAGGACGGATAAAAAGAGCTACATCATCCGCATACAAAGAAATCCGCTGCAACGGGTTGCGCCGAGTCAGTGGTGCAAGCAAACCAAGATCCCCGGCCTTGGTAAATAGACTGTTCAGCACGTCCATAACAAGAATAAAGAGCATGGGAGATAACGGGTCTCCTTGGCGAAGACCGCGTTGATGCCGTATCTCGCTACCTGGCTCACCATTCACCAAAACTCTTGTCGAGGAGGTTTTTAAAATTTTGAATGTAAGTAAGGTACGCACTATTATTTTTCTGTGTATCTGTGCAAGACCTATATAGAAAATTTCAGTGCTTACCTGAACGGTTTTAAATGGTGCGTAAAAGCTATATGGCACCCAACCATGCAGTTTTAGAGCCTAGTCAAACATGTAAACAGTCGACCAGTATAAAGGGTCAAAAAGGGACGCTATTTACATAGCTTAACATGGTGTTCTGGCCGACTAAGAGCCGTTGGAGATGGGCGAACGAGAGGGAGCAAAGGAGCAGTAGATTTGGCAGATGAGCAAGAGATTTGGAGGGTCGGGCAATGAAATTTGGTGGCAGTATATATGGAGTTGGAGATTTGGCGGGTCATATTCCAATTATTTTCTCGAGTCGAGCTGCCTTCTTTTCTCCAGCAAATGCTATTTTCCCTCCTTGCTCTGCTGCTGGCAACAGCCTGCTCCTCTCGGCTCCCAATGCCGTGCCACGCAGCTCCAAGCATTGAATTTGTGATTGTTGCTGAAGTGCTGCTTAGCTCTGGTCTGATCTGTACGTCAGCAATGCTTAGCTTTTTTTATTCAGTCATTTATTTCTAATCTAGTCAAACATTTAAACAGTTGACCTGTATAAAGGGTCAAAAAGAGTGGGGCCTACGGACAAGTTCACAATGCCTCCTGACCCTAATTCTTTGGGCAGCACAAAGAAGATTTCAGCAAAAACATCAACCAGCATATACATAGGCTTCATAGGTTGCTCTGTAAATTTGTAATTGCACGTTTGTCCTCGTTTTTTTTTCAGTTAGGCAGGTTTCTCCTGCCTTTTGGAAACATTTACATACCGTATACAGTATAACACTACAAGAGGTCTCACCGCACATTTAGCGTCTATTCCACGTTTCTCAGGTGCATAAGAATGTCAAGGGCAGGGGTGTTGGTGATGGGAATATGGCGAAGGTAGTACTTGAAACTGGTTGTAGGACGTGGCCCTGGACCTCACCGGTGCGGAGGAGCCGTGATGGCACCACAACAAGAAGGCAGAGATAGAAGGGAGGAAGATAGGCCAAACTTCTATCTTAATTCTCAATCTGTTGCCGACTCCAGATTATATCGACCAGAGCCGGCCCTAACAAACTCAATCCAAGTTCAATCGAAAACAAACTCTTAACAAACTTATCTCTAATGCAAACTAAAAAAGAATCCAAACTAACTACTACTCGGTGTGGTGACCTTCCCGGTCTCCCTTCGCCTAGAATACTGAAGTCCTCACATGACAAAGAAATGAAATTTCACAAGGGGAACAAATACATACCCTTTCAAAGAACCATTTTTCAAGTTTTTGCAAAGATCATCAATTTCTGGACTTAACGACCCATGATTCTCAGCTGTCCTCCTCAGCATAGATCCGAGTTTCACCCAATCGTTATCTTTGCCTTTTTGATTGCCTAAATGTTATGAGAGATTACATTAGAAAAGCATATCATTAAGCTTATTATCTTTTATAAGATAATGTACCTTTTTCCAAAACATGAAAATCAAACAACATTGCCCTAGCCCCAGTGTTTTCCTTCACAATTGCAATGTTCCTGCCACTTAGCCTGGGGCAGTAGAAGCCACAATCATGCAATTTCAACAAAGCCGGGACCACACATCTGAAACAACACAAGCACATAAGTAGCTCAACTCCAGAAGTGATTAATGGGATATGAATAAAAGTAGGGAAGAACATATACCCTATGATCATGATGACTTCCTCAGTAAACCTTCCCAATTTCATAGTCCGCTCACAATTCTTCTCCATGTATGCAGCAAATGTTCCATCGAAACGAGATAAGGCTAGAAAGATATATTCTGTATGTTCTTCCAACCCGGACTCGTAACTAAGACTCCTGATGATAAAAGGATGGCTGAGTAGATTAAGTTTATCATGTAACTTTTCAACATCTTCTTTCTGATATTCATCGAACACTAATATTGTTGCCTCGACAAAATGTGTGGCATCGTCGCCAGATTTGACTCCACCGTTGTAGTGAAAAAAGGGATTCCTAGAAGACCCTGTCTTCTTAGCCTTGCCATCTGTTATGGTTATTTCTACTGTTCCGAAAACCTGTGAACAAGAAGTTATATTGACTTCATTGAAAAGTAAAGTAAGAGAAACCAATTTATCAGTGGCACATTTTCTTGTACCAGCGTAGAAGCCACAATTAACTAACATTACTACTCTTTGTATTTTATTATTGAAGTTGATTAGTTAAAATTAACTAGCCAACTTTAAGAATATAAAACCGGAAGAAGTAACTATGTTTCTTAAATGATAACCTATAAAAGCTAAATTAATTAACTTGACATACAGTCTTTCTCAATTTGAATGACAAACAATAAAAAAAGAAAAGGTGTTCTGTAGCAATAGAGATAAATACCTTTCCTATCGATCGATGAGTATTGTGCATTTGAAATAAAGGATTCTTGGTCTTGGATTCTTCACCTGATTGCTTCATTTCAGAATTCAGCTCCATCCTTCAAATTAAAAATCAGAAATATTAATCGAAATGAAATTTTCATCAAATGTACATGATCAGCAATATAGTCCCCAAAAGAAGGAAAAGCACTAGAAAATCGCGCAATATACTATGCAGGAGTAGTTGGTGACAACTTTTGCCAAGGCAAGAAAGAAAATCAAGGTGCAGTTGTAATCCTTGTAAAAAAGGGTGCAATCATAATAAGAAATTACATTGTATACCTACAATTATTGTCGACAAACATCTGAATATAAAAAAATACTACAACAGTTTTAATTCATGCTGGAGATAAGGCCAATGTTAAAAAAAATTGTTAGTGCATCTAGAGCTCCAATTCTAACCTTAATTATAATTTCAATTCGAGTAAGGATACACATGTCCGGCCATGTTCTAATGGCCAATCATAACACATGATTATTGTTTTATTTTCTTCATGCAGTAGCAAGTTTCTGCCCGGTTGTACACTAGTAGTAAGGATTTAAGATCTGGTTGTAATGTCCATATCTTTAGCTCGAGATGTTAATCGTAGGAACTGGAGATAATTGGTATGAATTCAGCACTCGCATAACCCTAACTCCACAGGTATGAACAAAGACTTATTTGCAAGTGCGTTGCTCCGGATGTCCAAAAGAAAAAACAATTGAAAAGTTAATATACGTTAAACATGTTGAGTATTAGCTGGTTAGATATAAATGAAACATTCTTTTTGCTGTGAAAGGGATAGCTTCCGGTAATGCACCTTGATTATATTTACCGTATGTAAAAAAGCGAGTTGGTGGTGGACTGGTGATCATGGTCGTCGGTGGTGCGTCCATTCAGTCTCCCCGCGCCGACAGGTGGGCCACCCACATCAACCCTGCCCGTGCTCTCCGTCCCTCACCCTTGTTGAAAAAAAAATTAACCCATCGCAGGTCCGCGCGGTGGAGCACTTGCCGTGTCCAGGCCGTAGCGTGGTGCTGCTTCTTTGCCACACTGCCACCTCTCCCGATCTTGGCCTTCACAAGGTTGAAACAGTCCTAGTCGCCGCAGTTAACGGTGCTTGACGCGGGAGATGCAGCCGGAAGTCTCGAGAAGGTACGATGCTCTACGCCCAACCCACCCCCCTTCTCCCCACACCACACCCTCCCGCTGCTTGGATTCAATTTTTAGACATTGAAATTTCAAATCCAGTGGGGCCTGAAACCAATCTTGGTCATGACCTCTCAGCAGCACAAAAGGTCACTCATTGGAGCTGGGAAGATGGGATTCATTCTCCTGCGTCCTCTCATCCCATTCGTCAAAAGCTATGACGGGCTCTCTCCTCAAGCTTGCTGAGTACGTAATTGAATTCTGAAGAATGAAGTATTGTGACTTTCTCACACGCTATTTCAGTGTTTTTCTTTTTTCAAACATCATGTTTTCTAACTTCGTAGATTGACAGTCTGTTTTGTACATCAATGGAATTCTGACATTGATTCATTGAATGAAAAATATCACCAAGTCAAGCATGCATATTGTTCTGCCGTGCTGTTATCGATACTTTAGTACTTTCTATTGCATTCTGAGTTGAAAAAAATGTTATAAGAATCGTCAGGTGAAGGTTTCCGAAAATACAGCATACAAAGAAATTTTATACATTTGTATGTCTTTCTTACAAATTTGTTGGGCATGACTGGACGAATTGGCAAAGTGAGCATCCTGTTTTAGTATAAAGGAATAAATCTCCTCTTTTGGTATACAGAAATAAAGAAAAGTGGAGTTAAATTATCACTTAGTTAAATTTATTTTTCTGTGAAAGAACTTACCAAAGGATTTACTAGGAAAACATTATTGAACTTGATAACACTATTTCCTTTTAAGACAGTCTATTGTTATAACGAGCCTCTGATCATATAGGATCATGATTAGTCATGACATAGCAAAGCCATTGTCAAATGTGATATGCTAGAAAGAACATATTTTGGAGCATTTGGAGTGGGAGCTACTAATGAAGTCAACATGTAACCAATAAACGAGAACATTGAATTATCTGTTGTGCACACTCTATGGTCATTTGAAGTTGAGGCACATTCGTCGAAATGTGAGTCATCAATTTAGGGAGAGTCAGACCTAATGCTATGGATGGGTACTTGTTCAAATGTTATCTTAAGTGACCTAATAGTACCACTATGAATTCTAGAAGGTTTTCTGGCAAAGCATCTCTCTGTACATGTGTGGTGCTATGTGAAAAGAGTTTGAACTGATACCCATTGTTTTTGTGAGTGCTACTAGGAGACATATAGTAGCAGCTCCTAGGAATTATTCTGTGAATTTGTTCTGAAAGGGTGTACAACAATAGCTATACATTCCTGTAGTACTGCAAATCGACTATCAACTGATGCATGATCAAAATTCTTTCTTAGAAGAACTAATCATTGCTACTGAAATTAGTGTTTTGTTCAGGTTTAAGTGGGAAGCTTCTTCTACACCGAAGGAACTTTATTGTGAGCTAGAGAGAGCAATTTATTGTGAGGTTTTGTATTTCACTGTTAGCCGTGACCTATGAGGATGTATTTTATTTTAAACCTCATTGACAAATGCTCATGTTTGATCAATTGTATCTGAACCAACATTGCTTATACAACTAATTCACTGGCATGGTCAGCTAAAATCCACCTGAAGTGTAATTGATCACCATTCATTTCTTCGACAGGTGTTTTGTAACATCATTTTTCATTCATTGTTAGATTTATCAACCTTTTGATGCATATTTATGTCTATGTGAGCATACTTTGGCATTGTAGTCTATTCTCATTTTTTGCCTATGCAACTATCCAAGATTGATGACCTGATGTCATCGGTTTGTGGTTGGAAGCTTTTTCTTTTTAAGATGTGAGCTTCGTGCCATTTGGATTGAAATAGTTTTGACTAGATTAGGTAGTGCATGTGCTAAAGGAATAAGATACACAGTCTGAGCAATAAGTAATAGATGTATAGTGAAGATATCTACATCAGGTTTTTTTTTTCTGGTGATACGATTTTGTTTGTCCGTGGCAGCGCATGAGCATCCGATTATAGAAATCATAAACAGCACTTTCCTTAGTCACTACCAAAGACATCACTGATCTTTTATCAATCTATTCAGACAAGCAAATAAAACCATCCCATCCAGATGCAGTAAAATATAATGCAAGAGGAAAACTAGAATTCACTGGACGCATTTCCATTGTGGAGCATACCGCGGGTGAAGCGCCGTTTGGATTGCCGAGTTGCAGGTCGCCACACCGCTCCGCATGTCGGCACGATGCTGTATCCGCCAAAAAACCAATTCATCAAGGTGCAGCCATTCACATGATCAGAAATATGAACTGCCACTGATGTGTAACAATATAAACAAACTCAATATTTAGAAGCCTTGCACGCACTGTGGGCAACACAGTGCACTCATCACCATATGTTAGCATTGCAATTGGATAAAGGGTTTCTTGACATCAATAAGAAAGCATGAAGGAACACAACTTGGCTGCTTGTTGCATGCGTGGAGTCAGATGAACATGGCGGGTCTGGATCGGTGAAGGCACGATCTGTACTTGGATGGATCGGAGGAAGAAAACAGATCGGCTGCTTATTTAAGGATAAAACAAGAACATGTATTAGGAGCGCTTGCATGTGCTTTTCCCTGACGCCCAGCTACGTTATTTGCGATGAGGAAGACAAGTTGCTAGATTGATAGGGATCCTCTCTGCGCCGATCTACCGTGATCGGGTTTGACGAGAACTGTGTCTAACTCCCACAAAGATACTGGAGAGACCAAAAACTTACCGATGGAATGTTCGGCGATTCGAAGCAGATTGCGGGTGGAGTTTGAGGAGAGGTACGGCGACGAACACGTCGACGAGGAGTGAGGCGCAGCTGCGCTGGAGCCGTCCCTGAGGAGGGGCCGACGGGGAGAGAGGCGCGGCTGCGCGGGCGCCGCCGCGGAGGAGGTCGACGGGGAGGGAGGCGCGGCTGCGCGGGCGCCGCCGCGGAGGAGGTAGACGGGGAGCGCGGCGCGGCTGGGCGGGCGCCGTCGCGGAGGAGTCGACGGGGAGGGAGGCGCGGCTGCGCGGGCGCCGCAGGGGAGGAGGTCGACGGGGAGGGCGGCGCCGCTGTGCGGGCGATGCCGCGGAGGAGGTCGACGGAGGAGACGGCGCAGCTGCGCCCGCGCAATTCCACGAGGAGGGCGGCCGGCGACTTGTTTCAGCACGGCGGAGGCGAGGGAGCGCCGCCACCCGTCGGCCCGTCGACGTGGCTGGTGGGTCCCGCTCTGTTGGTGAAAAGTGATCTTGTGGACTGGTCCCTACTCCGAAATTCCTCTCTCGTGGGCTCGGTCCTGGGTAGACCAGTCTCTGTGTTGACGGTGCGGGTCCAGCTGTAATATTCTCCCGGAATATTTTGTGATTTATTCCCTCTGTTTGCTCCAAAAAAAAAAATTATTCCCTCTGTTTTCTAATCATTCATTTCAATCTCCTTTATCTTTGGAGAAATCCTAGTAAATCCTTTTTACCTCCTAAAATTATGAATCCAATTGCAATAATTTTGTCTCATCAATCTCTGCATCATGGTGCAGATGGATTCCTTTTCTAGTGGAAATTTGTAACATATCCTTTTCTAATGAAATGTTATTGAGCATATATGCATCCTCATCATGTGCCCGGGTTTAGCATTTGCATTGCATGACCATGAACAGGTAATTCGAATTTGAATTCAAATTTGAACAAAATTCATGCAATATGGTGAAACTCGAAATTTTTGCATACAACTTGGCACCAAACTAAAATTCTGGAACAACTACATGAGGAATCATGAATTTACATGATTTTTGCAGAATGTTTGGAAGTCAAATCGATGCTCTAAAAATCCAAGTAATGCTTGAAATCTGTCAACTTTGAGGAATTTTATTTTAATTTCTACAACACCTTTTCGAGTTCTTGTTATTCAAATGAGTTCTCCTATGCTTGGACTTCCACCACAAAAATCGGTGTTAAATTTGGAGGCTTTTTAGATGGTTTAATCAAGTGTCAAAGAGGAGGAAAGTGAGGCGTTGGAAATTCTGGAAAAAGAGAAAAGGCCGCGACCGCACCTGTCATTCTCTGTCTTCTCTCCTTCAACCTCCAGACAACGCTCAAAACTTCGCTGCCACGTGGCCATGGCATGGTCAGCACAACCAACAGCCGTCTCACGTCGTGAGGACCTCCAAGCCGCCCCATTTCACTGCCCCAAGGCTCCACCGTCGATGCCGTCGAGTTTTCCGTTGGGAGAAGCTCCAAAACCAGCCACCTCTCTCTCCATTCTCTCTCTCCCTCATTGCAATCTTTTCCCCATCGAGCTAGCACGCTCTAAGGCGATTCTCGTCGCCTCCGCCCGCGGGAATCGAAGGAGAAGGCCACCCCAAGCTCGTCTCCGACGTCCTCAAGCTTCCACGATGGCCGGAGGTTGAAGTTCCCCGTTCATCTTCCCCAACTCCGGCGAACTCCATTTCCAATCTTTCTCTCCATAGCCGGCGCAGCCTCAAGTCGTCCCCAACCTCGTTGAAGCCGTCTTGGACTTCCCTAGCAACAGGTGAGCAACGACGTGAGGCTCCCCAACCTTTTTCCTCTCATTTTCATGCAAATTTCGATCCCTATTGCAAACTTCCTCGCCGGCACTTTTGTTTCTTGGTCTGAGACATTCAGGTCCGGACAAGTCCGTCCAATCCTGGACAAGTCTGAAATTGACTTGCCAAGTTTCTGGGTCTGTAAAAAAACCTGGACAAGTCCGGATTAGTGATAAGCCCTACCCAAACGGCGTTTATTCCGGGAAGGAATATTATGGAAGGAGTGATTGTCTTGCATGAGACAATTCATGAGATCCATCGGAAGAAACAAAGTGGGGTGATCTTTAAGATCGATTTTGAGAAAGCATATGACAAGGTTAAGTGGTCTTTTGTACAGCAAACCTTGAGAATGAAAGGATTTTCACCTAAGTGGATTAAATGGATTAATGCTTTCATTCAGGGTGGGCATGTAGGTATTAAAATAAATGACCAGGTTGGTAACAACTTTCAAACCTACAAAGGTTTAAGACAAGGTGATCCCCTCTCGCCCATTTTATTTAATATCGTCGTAGATATGTTGGCTATTCTAATCAATAGAGCAAAGGATGATGGTCAGGTCACAGGCCTAGTTCCTCACCTTGTGGATGATGGCCTATCTATTTTACAATACGCAGATGATACTATTATCTTTATGGACCATGACATGGAAAAAGCAACTAACATGAAGTTATTGTTGTGTGCTTTTGAACAACTGTCTGGGCTTAAGATAAATTTCCATAAAAGTGAGTTATTCTGCTTTGGTCAGGCCAAAGATCATGAGGCTGAATACTCTCAACTTTTTGGATGTCAAATGGGTACTTATCCATTCAGATATTTAGGAATACCTATGCACTTTAGAAAGTTAAGTAATGCAGATTGGAAAGTCATAGAAGAGAAGTTTGAGAAAAAGCTGAGTAGCTGGAAAGGAAAACTTATGTCAGTTGGTGGCCGATTAGTGTTAATTAATTCGGTACTAACAAGCCTTGCTATGTTTATGTTATCGTTTTTTGAGGTCCCTAAGGGAGTCCTTGAGAAATTAGATTACTATAGATCAAGATTTTTTTGGCAAGGAGATGGTCATAAAAAGAAATATAGGCTTGCTAGATGGAGCATCCTTTGCCAGCCTAAAGAATTAGGGGGGTTAGGTATTCAGAATATTGAAGTCCAAAATCAATGCTTACTAAGTAAATGGCTTTTCAAGCTCATAAATGAGGATGGAGTTGGCAGCAAGTACTTAGGAAGAAATACTTGCGAAATCAAACCATCACTCAGGTAGAAAGGAAACCAGGTGATTCACATTTTTGGGCTGGGTTAATGAAAGTTAAAAGTAATTTCCTAAATCTTGGAAGCTTTGTTTTAAACAATGGCCAACAAATAAGATTTTGGGAAGACAGATGGATAGGTAATTCAGCCTTAAGGGTGCAATATCCTTCATTGTTCAACATAGTTAGGAATAAACATGCAACCGTTGCCAATGTGTTTAGTTCGGTTCCTTTGAATATTACTTTTAGAAGAACTCTTCATGGTAATAACTTAAACCTTTGGCATAATCTGGTTGGTCGCATTGCACATATTCAATTATCAGATACTATGGACCTGTTTCGGTGGAATCTCACACCAACTGGGCTCTTTAATGTGAAGTCTATGTATAATGCAATGTTGAATAATGGAAATGTGATGCATAATAAAAATATTTGGAAAATGAAAGCTCCACTAAAAATAAAGATCTTTATGTGGTACTTGCGTAGGAAGGTAATCTTAACAAAAGACAACCTGGTGAGGCGTAACTGGCATGGTAGTAAGAAATGTTGTTTTGTTCTAATGATGAATCAATACAACACTTATTTTTTGATTGTCACTATGCTAAATTCATTTGGCGCCTTGTTTACTTTTGTTTTGGCTTAGAACCACCCCTTAATATATTGCATATGTTTGGTGGCTGGTTGAATGGTATAGGTGCTAAGTTAAAAGTAAAGATACTTGTCGGAGTTGCAGCTTTGTGCTGGGCTATCTGGTTGAGTAGAAATGATGTAGTTTTTGACAAAGCACCTATAATGACTTATATGCAGGTACTATTTAGAGGGACTCACTGGCTGCGGTTCTGGTCACAACTGCAAAGGAGCAGTGAAGATAAGAACCATATGATTGCTGCGGGTCGGCGCCTGGAGGAAGTGGCGATGGAGTTTTATACACACAATGGATGGAGATTTACTAATAGATTATGTTTGTAATTCTTGTCATCCGGATTTTAGTGTGTGTTTTTTATCATCTATTGTGCAGACGGATGTGCTGCAACTTTGTAATAAAACGGCTGTAACCTCTTTTTGAGGCCAAGGCTGGGATGTTTCCCATTATCTAAAAAAAATCCCGAAGCCGGACAAGTCCGCAACCATTCGGACGAGTCCGACCTGCACTGACCCAGTTTTGCTGCCAACTTCCGAAATTCATAGAAAAAACATCCGAGCTCCTAAAATAGTGAAACTTGTTGCATTAGCTTCGTATGGAAGTTTTATATCAAGAAAAAATAACAAAATTCATGTTTTACCTACTGTAATTTAATTAATAATTTACTTTTGATCACTGTCCATAATTGGGCAGACTGCACTTAAACATTTATAACCGGAGCAATTCAAATCCAATGGCAATGATTCTTTTGCAATCATAGCTCATGGCACTTCATGTATGCTAAGTTTCATGACATTTGTACTTCATTTCATCATCAGTTCATGTCATTCATCCAATGCATTGTGATGTGTATAGAAACTGAGCAACGGAAGGGTGACGCGGGTCCTTTTGATGTTGAAGCTGCACCTGGGAACGTGAGCGAGAATACTGCAACTCAAGGAAAGCATCGTTGCATATCTCAAACTGTTTTGGATGTGTCTAATTGAATGTGTTCGAGTTAATTGATCTATTGCATTAGTTGGGCACTAAGCAAAAGCAGCATTCCTTCCTTGCTTATAGAATTACCTTTTCCTTGTCGATAAGTCGGGTAAGTCCAGAGGTTGGGATATTCGGTATTGCTTAGTAATGCTTTAACATTTTACGGTAGAAGTCGAATGGTGGAAGGTCACCAACATTCCATATAGGTGGTTACACGGATACTTGACCATACTATGTTGAGATTGAATTGGAAGTTATGAAATAGCTAGCGGGAAATACTTGATAGTTTGTCCATAATCCATGGCACTTTTTCGTACATACCACATGCTGAGATATGCATAGGCAAGCCTTCTTCCTCATTTAGCTGCGGCCATTTGGCTTGCGAGTTCAGAGGTGTATGACCGCCGAGGGCCTAGTGCGACCAGCTCACCTTGACCGAATGTCTGGTAATTGGTCGGGGCGTATGCGTGTTGGGGGAGGCCCACTGTGTCCCCTCCCCCTGGCCCAAAGGCCTGGCCTGCTACGAAGCCCATCAAGGCCTAAGATGATATATATTATAGGATAGGCCCATGTATGATGGCCTCTGGCCCACTAGGGTTAGGGAATCTCACCTTGTAATAAGGAAATGACCATAATGCCCTGGAGGAAAGGCAATATGGTACTTGTAATTCTAGGGTTGTAGGGGTGTATCAGCCTATAAATACCCCCCTACCACCCTCAAGGCAAGGCATTCAATACAAGCTCTTAATTACCTACCTCTCTTGGCTCTTGTTTGGTCCCTTCCTAGTCCTTCCAGGGGTCCCTCACTTGTCGTAGACCCTTGGAGGATCCCACTTCTACTATTGTGGGCTTGTAACCACAACAGTTGGCGCCGTCCGTGGGGATCGAACGAGAAGCCACAACGAGATGACTAAGAGGGCTGAAAAATCAAAAACTGACCTTCCGGCAGGAGGCACCCGGAAGACCAGGTCCGCGGCTTCGGACGAAGGCGTCGACCCGCTGACGGTCATCCGCACCTTCCCCGTCGGCTCGACACTTCCTTCGGCATCGACGCTACCTTCGGCTTCGGCCCCGGTGGTGCCACCTTCGGAGAACAACGCAACCAACGCCAACCTTCCAGCGGTGGAGGAAGTGGCCGAAGGCGCCGAAGGCACCTCCGAAGACGAAGAAGAGAACATCGACACGGGCGAAATGGAACGCCGCGACGAAACGATGGAACCATCTCGCAGGAACGCCGAAGCCGAAGCGCGGAGCCAGAGGGGGCTCGCCGAAGCCGTGGCCGAGGAGCAGCGTCTGGCGGAACTCCAGGAGGCGTACAACCGCGAAGCTCGCGAAGCCGACGAACGGCTGCTGAGGCAGCGCGCCCTCGAGAACTTCGATCGAGACGAAGAAGCGTACCGCCTTCGAGCCGAAGCCGCTCGTCGACAGCAGGTTCACCTCCAAGCGCAGCTGAACACCCTCCGACGCACCGGTCGCCGGGAGGCCGAGACGCCGGAACACCGCCAAGAGCGCGACGAGAGGCACACCCACTCCAGCGGGAGCAAGCGTCCTGCAAGCTCCTCCGACACAAATCAGCCGCTCTCCGCGCGTCTACAATCAGTGGCGTGGCCCCGGAAGTTCATCTCGGCGAAGCTGCCAACCTTCGACGGCACCTCCGACCCCCGAGAGTTCTTCATCAGCTACGAGACCGCCATCGAGTCGGCAGGGGGCGACGACGACATCAAGGCCAAGGCCTTCGTCCTCGCTTCGAGCGGGATCGCCAAGACATGGTACACCAAGCTACCGGCGAACAGCATCTACTCATGGGAGCAGCTTCGGGACCAGCTCCAGATCCACTTCCAAGGCAATTACGCCGCGAAGGTGACGGCGGCAGACCTTCAGGCGTGCAAGCAGAAGGACGGCGAGTCACTGCAAGACTACACCCGGCGCTTCATCCACCTCAAGTGCCAGGTGGAGGGAGTACCAGACTCGATCATCATCGAAGCCGTCACCAAGGGCATGAGCCTGTGCCCGGCAAGGTCCGAGATACGAAGGACTGAGCCGAAGACCTGCACCCACCTGCTGCAAATCCTGGAAGCACATGCACGTGCCGACGAAGACTTCCGGCGCGAGAAGGAGGCGCGAGCAAGCCAAAAGAAGAACGACCGGGGGAAGCGTCACAGCGACTGAAGCGACGACCCCCCGGATGATCGCCGAGGCCACCGCTCCCAGCGCCGAGAGGTCAACAACATCGACAACTCCCGAAGCCGGAGCCCGCAGAGGACGGACAATCGCTCCGGTGGCTCGCGAAACAACTCGCGGCACTCCGACAACGGTCGCCGATACAACAATCGAAGCTCTCGCGACCCATACTGCGAGGTGCATGGCGTCAATCAGGGCCACACGTCGAAGCAGTGCCCCCAAATCGCCGCCTTGCGTGAGGCGAGGGAGCGCCGCGACGCCGACGCCGCGCGAGGAGTCAACGTCATACATGGGGCTTCCGGAGCGGGCGAGGCCTTGCCCCCGCCTCCGGACCACCACCCCGACCAGTCACAACGTCATCCTGGCCATCACTGGGGGCTCCAGTCAGCCATACGCCTCGAAGAGGCAGCGTCGCGACTACGTGCGAAGGGTCAACCACGTGGCCGCCCATCCGCCATTGGCCCAATGCCGCTGGTCGCACGTACCGATCACCTTCACTCAGGCCGACCTTCGCCCGATGGAGTACCCGCACAAGGACGCCTTCGTGATCAACGCCAACATGCGCGGGACGGAGGTCCGTCGCGTGCTTATTGATGGCGGCAGCTCCGCTGATGTCATCTTTATCGACGCCTTCAACCAACTGGGCATCCCCCGATCTGAGCTACGGGCCTCCGACAGTCCCCTCGTCGGCTTCGGGGGAGAGCCAATTCACGCCCTCGGGAGCGTGAAGATCGCAGTTTCCTTCTCCGGGCCCGCGGGACACCGCACCGAGCTGATCCCCTTCGACGTCGTCGACATGCCCTACGCCTATAACGCCATCTTCGGCAGGGGGCTCATCAACGCCTTCAACGCAGTCACCCACCACGGCTACCTCTGCATGAAGCTTCCGGCTCCGAACGGCGTCATCACTGTTTACGGTGATCAACTCGCCGCCCGTCGCATCGAGCATGGCCAAACGCCTGGCCAGAAGCAAGTGCACCCGCTCCGACGCGAGCCGAAACCCGAGACGGTCGAAGCGGCCACACCGACACCTCCGGCCGGAACTCCGAAGGCGCGCGTCGACGGCGAGGTCAAGAGCGTGGTCTTATCTCCAGACTGCCCCGACCAAGCCGTCCTCATCGGCGAGGGGCTCCCGCCGGAACTGGAAGCAAGCATCATCGACCTCCTCCGGAACAACAAAGACGTCTTCGCGTGGTCAACCAGCGAGCTCTCCGGGGTTGACCGCAGCATCATCGAGCACACGCTCGACATCGACCCGAAGGTGACTCCGATCAAGCAAAGGAAGCGGGAGTGGTCGGAAGAAAAGAAAGTGGCGCTTCGGGCGGAGATCCAGAAGCTCAAGGATGCTCAAGTAATCCGAGAGGTGAACAAGTCCACCTGGCTCGCGAACCCGGTCCTCGTCAAGAAACACAACGGCCAGTGGAGGATGTGTATCGACTACACCACCCTCAATAAGGCATGCCCGAAGGACGACTTCCCCTTGGCTCGCATCGACGAGTTGGTCGACTCCACGGCCGGGTGCGAGCTCATGAGCTTCCTCGACGCTTACTCCGGGTACCACCAAATATGGATGGCCCCCGAAGACGAAGAAAAGACGGCGTTCAAGACCGACGATGGGACCTACTGCTACGTCCGCATGCCCTTCGGCCTCAAGAACGCCGGAGCAACCTTCTCCAGGGCAATACAGAAGACCCTCGGGGACCAGCTCAACCGAAACGCCGCCGCCTACATCGACGACGTCGTCATCAAGAGCACCTCCGACACCGGCCACCTCGGCGACGTGGCCGAAACCTTCGCCAACCTGCGCAAGGTGGGCTTCAAGCTGAACCCGGCGAAGTGCACCTTCGGCATGCGCGCCGGCAAGCTCCTCGGCTTCCTCGTCTCGAAGCGAGGCATCGACCCGAACCCGGAGAAGATCAAGGCCATCACCGACATGGAGCCGCCCAAGACCACCAAGGAGCTACAACGCTTCACCGGCAGACTCGCGGCTCTCGGGAGGTTCATTTCCCGCGCCGCAGAGAAGTGCCTCCCCTTCTACCAATGCCTTCGGGGCTCCGGCCCGATGCGCTGGGGGGACGAGCAAGATAAAGCATTCGAAGAGATCAAGTCCTACCTGGTCAAGGCGACCACGCTTCGACCTCCACCTCCGAAGGCGCCACTTCTACTGTACGTGTGGGCCGCTCCGGCAGCAATCAGCGCGGTTCTCGTGCATGAAGTCCTTGTCGGCGATAAGCTGGTGCAGCAGCCCATATACTACGTGTCGGAAGCCCTCTCCGGAGCACGCCTCAACTACAACGTCGTCACCAAGCTGGCGCTCGCCGTGCTGATGGCATCACGGAAGCTGCGCCGGTACTTCGAAGGCTACGAGATCACGGTG
Organism: Eragrostis nindensis; assembly: GCA_012490785.1. Taxonomy (NCBI): domain Eukaryota; kingdom Viridiplantae; phylum Streptophyta; class Magnoliopsida; order Poales; family Poaceae; genus Eragrostis; species Eragrostis nindensis. Next base: position 3,234,096 of record JAAXCT010000018.1, on the reverse strand, counting down.
CCCACCTCATTCCCACTGAAGGACGTCCTCGGCAACAGGAACGCGTCCGACACCATGGCCAAGTGGGCCATCGAGCTAGCAGCCTTCGACATCAAGTTCGTGGCTCGTAAAGCCATCAAGTCCGGTATTTCGCCGACTTCATCGCCGAGTGGACACCCGCTACGATCCCGGAGACGATGCCTCAAGAGCCGCTCTGGACAGTACATGTTGATGGGGCTTGGGGCTCCTCCGGAGCAGGATGTGCTGCCGTCATCACTTCACCAAGCAACCAGAAGCTTCGGTACTCGGCTTCGCTCGCGTTTCCAACGACAAATAACGCAGCGGAATACGAGGGTGTCCTCCTCGGGCTCCGGCAGCTTCGAGCCCTCGGAGCCCGGAGGGTCACCGTCTACACCGACTCCCAGCTCATCGCCGAGCAAGTCTCGAAGGAGTACATGGCCCGAGACCCGGAGATGGCAAGCTACCTCAAGATCGTCCGGAGCATGGAGAAGCACTTCTCCGGTTTCGACGTGAAGAGCATCTCGAGGGTACACAATCAGGAGGCCGATGCCCTTGCAAAGGCAGCAGCAAATCAGCTCCCGGTGCCTCCCGACGCCTTCCACGAGGTGTTATCAGAAGCATCCTTCGCTCCGAAGAAGCCGGCGTCGGTCATGATACTGACCGGAGAAGACTGGCGCGCCCCGATCCGAGCACAGCTCGAAGGGCGCTACTGTGCCGATGATCCGGTCGAAGAGAAAAGGGTCAAGCTGCGCACCCGAAGCTACATTATCTTCAACAACATCCTGTACAAGAAAGGTGTTTCGGAGCCACTCCTGCGCTGCCTTTCGTTCGACAAAGGCAAAGCGCTCCTCCGCGACATCCACGAAGGCCTGTGCTCATCGCACCTCGCACCTCGGGCCCTCGTCGCCAAGGCGTTCCGGCAAGGTTTCTACTGGCCCACTGCAGCCCGCGACGCCGAAGAACTCGTCCGCACCTGTCCCAGTTGCCAGTGGATGGGAAGGCAATCTCATCGCCCAGCCACCCCGCTCCAGCCAATCCCTCCGTTCTGGCCCCTCGCCTGATGGGGCATCGACATCGTCGGCCCCCTTCCCACCGCTCCCGGCAACCTTAAATGGGCGGTGGTGGCCTATGAGTACTTCTCCAAGTGGATCGAAGCCGAGCCCCTCGCCAAGATCACGGCGCGGTCCGTCCGCAAGTTCTTCTGGAAGAACATCGTCTGCCGCTTCGGTGTGCCGATGCGCATCACCGTCGACAATGGCTCCCAATTCGAGTCCCACCTCTTCAAAGAGTACTGCCTCTCCATCGGCGTTCGGGAGTGCTTCGTCTCCGTCATCCACCCTCGAGCCAACGGAGCGGTGGAGAAAGCCAACGGCACCGTCTTCGATGGCATCAAAAAATGCCTCCTCGGCCTGCCGAAGGGCAAGTGGGCCGAACAACTGCCCAATGTGCTGTGGTCGCTGCGCACGACTAAGTCAAGGCCGACGGGCTTCTCGCCATTCCGCCTCCTCTTCGGCGCCGAGGCGGTCACCCCGGAGGAGGTGCAAAACGGCTCACTTCGCACCACTTCGCCGCCGGCCGACGACGAGGACGTGTCCAAGGACCTCCTCAAAGAAACAAGACTCCAAGCAGTCGCCAATCTGAAGCGATACATGGCTTCGGTCGAGAACTCGTACAACCAAAGGGTCAACCCCCGACACTTCATTCCGGGCGACCTCGTCTTGAAGCAAAACATCCACCCGACGTCTGTCGGCAAGCTTAACAGCAAGTGGGAAGGGCCCTTCATCATCTACAACTCAATTCGCCCGGGGGCATTTCACCTGATGGAGCTCGACGGAACACCGGTGCCGAGGACATGGAACGCCGATGCCCTTCGCCGATACTATGTCTAAGGACTTAGCATCCGCCGGCCTTCGAAGCCGCGTAGCCTGCGCGCTACAAGATACCTGTACCCTGTTTCGGTGTGTTCTTCTTCCTTTCGGCAGTAGGGCGACGATGATCCCCTTAGCTGCATTCCCCGAGGGGCCATGTAACCGGTACCATTGAATGGAATGAGAAATACTTTCGGTGCCCAATTACAAAGAAATCCAGCCGGGAGCCGGAGACAAAAACGCCGGAACAGGCTGAAGCTAGGCACACATAAGTCCTAGATTCCGAACCCTAAGGGGAAATCGATGCCGACACGATAAACCGAAACTCCCATCGGTAACAGTCGAAGGTGGGGCATTCGTTAAAGACCCTGCAAAACGTGCACGAAACTAAACTAAGTCAATGGGGGGACGCCTCCGACTTAACAAACCGTCGTCCACTCCCGACGAGCAAAGGGGGGGACGACGCTCGAAACGAGCTCACTTCCTCGCCGAAAGTAGAGCGACGGAATACCTTCGAGGCTATCCTCGACTTCGACGAATTTTCGTTCCACTCCCGACGAGCAAAGGGGGGGACGACGCTCGAAACGAGCTCACTTCCTCACCGAAAGTAGAGCGACGGAATACCTTCGAGGCTATCCTCGACTTCGACGAATTTTTGTTCCACTCCCGACGAGTAAAGGGGGGACGACGCTCGAAACGAGCTCACTTCCTCGCCGAAAGTAGAGCGACAGAGTACTCCGAGGCTATCCTCGACCAACAAATCTTCGTCCACTCCCGACGAGCAAAAGGGGGGGACGACGCTCGAAACGAGCTCACTTCCTCGCCGAAAGTGGTGCGACGGAGTACCTCCGAGGGTACCCTCGACGAACAAATTTTCGTTCCACAAAGGAGGGACGACGCCGACAATATCATCACACGCTCGAAAGAGCTTACATTTCAACATACGTCGAGCTAAACAACTCGACATGAATTACAATACCGCTCAAGTCGGCACCTCGACACGGGGCCCGAAGGCCCCCCTTACAGCCCACTACCGGAGCGCATCCCTAATGACGCTTCGGCTCTAGCTATCTCCTCCCGGGCTCGCGCCAATGTGCGCCGAAGCGAAGCGATCTGCCGGAGTCGATGCAGAGGCAACATCGGCCTGCAATTGCTCCAAGTCCACTTCGGCGGCAGCATCTTCGTCATCGCTCGACACATCAACCACCTCTACCTTCGGAGCAACAAGAAGAGGAGGGTTCAGCGCTAAGTCCAAACAATGCGCTTCGCGACGAACTCGCCTCTGAAGCAAAGCTTCGGAAGAGACCTTCGGTACCTGCGCCATCAACCGTGCGTTTCGCAGGCGCAAATCCCGAAAGAAGTCCCCGAAGGACCCGCCCGGGTTACGCCGAAACCAACGACGCCACTGCGTGCCCTTTACATAGTAAGGGCGACCCTCCGGTGCTGGAATCAGAATGCTCTCCGGAACGACGTCAAGGCACATTAAGGTGCGATTGCCTCCGGCCTCGCTCGAAACCTATAAATCGCAGTAGAAACGCATAAACATCCTGAAGACCAAGTTCATTGCAAAGCCCGAAGGGCACCTAGTACAATCTATGTACACCAAAAAGCATGGCTCGAAGCCAGCGAAGAACTCACACCTGGCGGGGAGGCTGGGCCGATGAGTCAACCTCCATGACATTGCCCCGGGCCGCCACCGAGCCTCCACCCCCGCTACCCACTAAGGTGCTAGCGCTCCCGGCCCCGGCTGGGATCTCGCCCGATGGAGGCGTCAACACAGAGGAAGCGGCAGCCGGAGCCGGAGCGGGAACAGAGGCACTGCTTCCAGGCTTCGACTTCCGGGATGCCGCAGCAGCAAGAGCAGACTGGCGGGCCAGTCTCTCACCCACCGGCAACCAGAAGTGCTGGCCGAGCCGGTTCCCGAAGTCCCGCACCTTCGAGGCCAGCTCCCGAAACCGGCTCCCATCACCCGCTGCCATCTCCGCCAGCTGTCGCGAAGCAGAAGCAGCAGCTGGAAGATGAGTGCAGCCCACTTGCTCGAGGGAGCCGAAGGCCGCAGTCCATGCGGTCTCGGCGCAGAAGGTGCCAAAGGCCTTCATGGCGCGGGAGGCCAGCTTCACGGAACGCACAAGGCGCCCGATGCTCCCCCCGAGGTCGTCGGCGGCATGCTTGACCGGCTGCACTTCGACGCCCAGCCCTTCGAGCAGGCTGTTGAAATCGCCAAGTGCCTGCCATGCCGAAGCAGCCTCCTCCTCCCTCTGCTTCCTGGCCGCGTTCAGCAGCGCCTGAGTGTCGGACAGCTCCTTATCGGTGGCCTCCTTCGCGCGCGCCAAGGCATCGAAGGAGGTCTTCAGCTCCTCCAGCTCCTTCCAGGCCTTCTTGGAGACGTTCTTCGCAGACGTCAAGGCATCGGAGGATTCCTTGACCGCCGCCAAGGCCTTCTCCAGCTCCGACGCAAGAGCGTCGCGCCCCTGCTCCGCCGCCTTCAGGTTCTCTTTGGCGGTCTCGGCAGCCGCCTCCGCGACTTCGGCACGCGCCCGGAGCCGCGCAATGTCGAAGCCCTCGAGCGACCCTTGCAGAAATCGTGCAAGCACCGCGGCCTGTCGAAGCAAAGCACGTAAGCTACAAGAACCTAAGTCGAGCCAAAGCACAAGGAGCACAAACCTTCATCACCAGCCCAGAGAGGGCCGCGGCAGCGTCCTCCGGAGCAACTCCCTCCATGGCCCCCTCCAGCTCATCGAGCCCGTTGAAGTCGTAGATCCCTCGAAGGACCTCGGCGGCCTCCGGACGATCTACGAAGTCGCGCCAGCCGAGGCGACCCTCCGACTCCTTCGGCTCTCCCGCCTCCTCGATGGGCGACTTCCCGAAGTAGCCCTTTCCCCGGCCATGACTGGGCATCGGGTCGGTCCTCCCCACCTCTCCTCCAGAAGGCTCCTCGGAAGTCTCTTCGGCGCAGCGGCCTTCCGCTAGAGCAACGGAGTTAGTGGGACTTCCACAACCAGCAAAGCAAGAGTGATGGGAAGAGAAAATGATACCGGGAGACCGAGGGACCGGCTCCATCGTTTCCTCGGCGTCTGCCGCGAAGGATGGCATCCCGAAGAAGCCGACGTCTTCATCGTCGGACTCTAGATTCACCACCTTCTCGGCAGCGCGCGGAGCCGTTGCCGCGGCAATCCCTACGCGAGCAGCGTCGTCGGTCAACTCCTCCGGATCGGTGCCATAACCCAAGTCCGCAACGACACTCGACGCCCCGGCTCGGGAAGTAGATCCCTCGACGCGCGTCGCGGCGGGCCGAGACCTCTTCGGCGCCGGCCTGCTGGTATCTCCGGCAGCATGTTTCGAGCCAGCCGGGACACTGCTCACCGGAGCCAAGGGAGCTTCGCTCTCGGCCTCCTCATCCTCGCCACCTCCGCCGCCGGCCGGGACAGCGACGAGCACCTCTCGCTCCGGCAGCTGGAGCTCCGGGTACTTGATGGCGAGCACCCGATTGATGCGGGGACCCTCAACAAGCTTCGCCCGCCGCGCAGCCTCGTCCGCAAGGAAGGGGCCGAGAATCTCAGCGGCGCCGTCTTCCACCTCCTTCAGCGTCCTAACTGCAAGAACCACGTCAAGCTACGGCGAACAACCGAAGCAAAGTATCCAACGGAGGAAACGTACCTGGAAGGCTCTCAGGCCTCAAGTGGACCTCCGGGTCTCCACCCGGAACTTCAACCACGAACTTTTGCTCCCAGTTTCGGAGTAAAGGCCACACCCCCGCCGCGACAAACTCCTCGCAGAGATCGCGCATCGACAGCTTCCGCGCCACCGTCGCCAACAGCTGCACCCGGGACTCGCCGGTCCCGTCCAACTCCACCGTCGGGTACCGATGGAACAGCACCTCCGACATCGTCGATCGGAGAGGGCAGTCTTCCTCCATGCGGTAGTAAAACCACCCGGTTGTCCAACGCCCCCAATGCAATTTGTACGCCTTCGCCGGAACAACAGCTTCGGGGCGGGGGACGAAGGAGATGACTCCCATGGAGCCGACGACGTCCTTCCCGTCCAGCTTCAAGATCTTTTTCACGGCGTGCGCGTAATGCGTCGCCGCGAAGGCCCTAGCGTGCGGCCGAGACCCTTCGAGCCAGAACGCCCACTCGAAGACGCTCAGCCGCACAAGGGCGTTGACTGTGAGCTGCTGGATCTCGAGGCCGAAGAGATCCAACACCTCGGCCACGAAGGGGGAGCAGGGCATCTGAAACCCGGCCTCGAAGAACCGCCGGTACAGAACGATGTACCCGTCCTTCGGACTAGGGGTCGTCTTCCCCTTCCTTGGCGCCTCGGCCCGGCTCCGTTCCAGGAGCCCATCGGCGGCCATCTCGTCCAGCACCTTCGCGTCGATAGTGCTCCGGTCAACGAACGGCGACGCCGGGTAGCGGTCGTCGATGCGAACGCGCTGCGAAGCGCCGGTCTTCCCCTTCCGAGCCATCTCCGAAGCCAGGGCGACTACTTGGAAGCAACGAAACGAGCGGAAGCAAAAAGAACGCCGAAGCAAGCTAACTGAGCGGCTGCGGCGCGGCGTGAGGAATGACTGGCGGGGTGAAAACCTGGGGCGCCCGGGCGGTAAATATATAGCCCCCGGTGAATCGGTCTGACTGACCGATGAAGGATCAACGGCCGCAGATCCGGCCACGCAATCAGACGTGTCCCATCATGCGAAACGGCGTCGCATCGCGATCCGCGCCGAATCAGTCCCAGTAAATGAGACGGTGTCGCTCCGCAATTCGCGCCGAGCATTAAAGACACCTTTAACAGGTAGTAGGCAGCTACCTTCGCGCCATCAGCGCCACCTTCGGCGACCGTGACTTTCGGCCATCGCGGTGAGATAGCCGGCAGCTATCTCCGCGCCATCAGCGAACAACCTTCGGCGAACGCGCCCTTCGGCAAACACGGCGCCATCGCCTGAATCAACCGTCGGGCCATCTGCGACAGTCTTCGTCGACCTCCGTACCTTCGTCGACCGGACCTTCGGTGTCGGGACCTTCGGCGACCGGCCCTTCGGTGTCGGGACCTTCGGAAGCGAGACCTTCGGTATCGGGACCTTCGGAAGGCGACCTTCGGAAGCGGGACCTTCGGAGGCACGTAGAAAGCTTCCCTTCTGAAACCGACGCAGACCAGACCTTCGGAGCGCCGAAAGAGGGGACGACGGGCGGACCTCCGGATGGACACAGTTTCGGCCCTACCGAAGGTGGATCTCGACTGTGTGGGGCTAGCTGTTGGGGGAGGCCCACTGTGTCCCCTCCCCCTGGCCCAAAGGCCTGGCCTGCTACGAAGCCCATCAAGGCCCAAGATGATATATATTATAGGATAGGCCCATGTATGATGGCCTCTGGCCCACTAGGGTTAGGGAATCTCACCTTGTAATAAGGAAATGACCATAATGCCCTGGAGGAAGGGCAATATGGTACTTGTAATTCTAGGGTTGTAGGGGTGTATCAGCCTATAAATACCCCCCTACCACCCTCAAGGCAAGGCATTCAATACAAGCTCTTAATTACCTACCTCTCTTGGCTCTTGTTTGGTCCCTTCCTAGTCCTTCCAGGGGTCCCTCACTTGTGGTAGACCCTTGGAGGATCCCCCTTCTACTATTGTGGGCTTGTAACCACAACAATGCGGGAGAGATTGTCACAATGAATTGCCCCTTATGACCGATGGGTCGTATGGGCGGTGGTCTTTGTGGCGTGTGGGTAAAGGTGTACGACCCCTGCAGGGTGTTAAAATCAATTCGAATTGCCGCGATCTCGGTTATGATCACGCCTTGATGCGTCAACATTCATCATGATTAACATCCCTAGTATGTGGTTCGTTGAGATTAAGATATGAGCAACTATAATTTTCTTACTTGTATGATTTATGAAGGTGTTGCCCATTAGCTTCACCTAGGTTAAATAGGTTGCTAATTATTCCTTTAAGATTATTTGTTGGCTTTATGCAAAATGCCAACCTATTTGCTTTATCCTTGTCCAATGCCAAATGCATCTTCCATTTGCTGAGAGCATTATGACTCTCTGTGTAAGTATTGCTGAGTATCTCTGTACTCACGATGTTATTTTTGATGAGTTTTGCAGGTGAGGATGAATACGTTTTCGGCTATTTCTTTCCCGCTACCGATGGGGGTGATGTGCAGGAATAGTTGGTGGTTGTTTCTGTAACTCGGATGGTGCTCGTAGGTGGAGCATCGTCAATCTTTTGTTTATAATTCCGCTGCGTAAGCTCTTAAACAAGGACCAAACCTTTATAAACAATGTCCTTGTTTCATGCTAAGCTTGTCGTATACTTAGCATTTGAGCTGAAAACTCCTTTTTGTTGTAAAATATGGAGATAAAAGACTTATAAGGTAATGTAATATATTTGCTCTCTCTTTGAGCTCTTGTGATGACGATGGCTACAAATGTGGCTTAGCGGTGTGCATATTGATCTTGGACGTTGAGATGCATGCCGGGGAATACCAAAATTATACATGTGGAGATCGAATAATATTTTGTTGGCAGCGCGGTATAAATCTTGACACGTGACGGGTCAAGTGGTTGACGAGTGTCAATGTTTATCCCGAGGTTTGCCAACTTATTTAGTCATTACATGTATCATTTGGACGGCTCCTCCACAGCGTCAGTTTCAATCTTCGATCTTTGATCATTCATTGCTAATTCATATTATCTCCATTTGAAGCGATTCTCATCTTGTTAGGTTCGTTTGATCGAGTAGATTAGTTCAAGTATGTCTAGTGATCCCTTTCAACGCTATTTGCTTCCTTATTTAGTTGTTGATCTCGTTTCACCATATCTTATTGTCGTACGAGACTTTGTTTTTCAATATTTGAAAATGCTAAGTTCACTCTCGTCAATTGTTACTTGTGCTCCATATGTAGTTGTAAATGTGAAGATGTGACCAGGGGAACCAAGCAAATCTTACGAAAGGGCCTGTAGGCCAGTGGTTACAAGAGCCTCAGTAGTTAGGTCCTGGGTTCGACTCCCGTGAGAGCGAATTTCCTAGGATTTATCGGCGTTGTGCTTTCAATGATAGGCGACGCTCCTGTCGACAGCGAGGCGGTAGTGGTGACTTCATCAACGGTAACAAACATTTAAAAATGGCGTGAGTAATGTTTAAGGAGGGATGAAATACAGAAAAGAAAAGGCAATGCATGGAGTAAAAATAGTGATGTCTAACTTCGGGTTTGACATATTGAGGCTAAGATATTTATGGCCTAATATGGAACAGAACATTCATATCATGCCGTTCAATGAGAACATCCACAGATATCAAACATATCAACTACCTTTAAAACTCAGATGCACCATGAACTCTTTTAGAAACTAGGTGAATTCCTCGCGCGTTGCTGCGGAATTTTAAATGCAATTTTATATTATCACTTGATAATGCAGAAAACAGTGGGGTGAATGGATTTTCTTTAACACCACGAAGGTGTATTATTAATAAAATAAAATAGAGTTATAAGTAAACGATGAAAATTTCTTTTTTGGGCGTGGAATCCTATTCTACTGTGAAAATTGTGTGGAGGAATGGTCCTTCCTTCTATATAGTAATCTTCTAATTGTAAGGTGGCGGTTGCTTGGTCATGTCTTCACCTTGAAATTTGCTTGTCATAGTTAGACAAACTTTTGTTTTGTAGGACCCTTGAGGACATTCATCATGTCCGAAATTTATATATATCTTTTTGGGAGAACTGATGGAAAAGCAACGAAGAGGATCATGTGAGGCTTTTGTGCTGGCCTGATGCAAAGTAGTATTTTTGTTGTTAGTCGAGAACAAATTATGTAACAAAACACGAACGCTTCGCACTTGCACCAAAAAAATGTAACAAAACATGAACAAAACAAAGTTGATCTCATTATAAGAAAGGTAAATCACTAAGGATTTAAGTGCAGGTAAAAATAAAGTGGAACATGGTAGTTTCCGGTGAGAGAGAACCTGTGCGAGGCTTTGCACTCCATGTATTCTGCAATGAGAATATGTGATGGAGGTAGATAAGTACAGGATCGAGGCAGAGAGGAATAAGAGCATCATATATAGTAGTGCATGTGACGTAGAATGCTGAAATGGAAGGAGAGATCAATGTGTAGTAATTGCTAGGAAGATAACTATTTCATTAGAGTTATAATTATGATTAATTACAACAGAAAGGGTTATGAAGCTATAGTGGAGGACGATTTCATTTTTTTGGATTGTTAACGTGACTGCCTGCTGGACGATTATGTTGGTGCGCCATTAATCTCTGAGAATTGAAGCAGAAAAGCCAACGTGTAATGCTTGGCTAGTGGGCTGCTCTGGTGGGTTTAAATGAAATAAAAACTGACGATGTCGTGCTTTAGTAACAGAAACTGCCAAATTGATGTTGTGTTGAGAAATGATGGCATTCATCAAGTGAATGGTGTACGTATCATTGTTGTGTTGTGATGAAATAGATGGCTAGATGCAAAAGACTGAAGGATATCCAATGGCTTGGGTTTTTTTAGTGACGTGGCTTCACCAGGATTGAGCTTTAGAACCATTGATGATAGATAGTGGGTCTACCTTATATAGATATTATAGATATGAAAGAGTATGGAATCTAAAGAACTATGAACTGCTGGAAACAAACAAACAAGCAAAAATGTTTAGATTTCAGAAGATATTAAACATGAGCCATTGTCCATTCCGATGTGGTGTCCTGATCAATAGGCATCCATCTGGGCAGACTTTAAGATTTAAAAACTATCAATGTTCCGTTTCAATGGTGCACTCAAATCATCGCAAAAGTGATTTTTTGCACGAGCAAAAGTAAAAAAATAAAAAAATCAAAATGCATGAGAGAAGTAAAGTTGGACCTCAACTCTTTCAGGACCTTTTTGCTACTTAGGCCAATCTCAATAGGATTTCATAGAGGGTTTCATAAGTATTTAATTTTATGCCACATCAGCATTTTTAAGAGGAGAGAGGAAGAATAGAGAGAAGTTTAATCCCAATGAAACCCATCAAGCTCACTTACCAAAATATTAACCTTAGTAATAGTGCAATGAAATTACTATGCATTAAGATTGGCCTTAGAGCAACTTCCAAGAGACTCTGTATCCTATATCAGATAGCTAAAAAAATAAAAAAGAGAGCAAAATAGGCATCCAACAGACTAGCCATCCCTTCGCCATCTGCCTAGCTATCTCGCGCCCCTCGCTCGGCAAAGATGACGAGCCCCTCCCGCTCGCCATCCTAACATCCCGGCCCCACCATCCCGCGCTCTCCGCCCTCCCCCGCTCCCCGGCCGCGCTCGGCAAAGCTGGAAAAGGAGGCCCGGCGCAAGACGGAGGTCCGAGGCGGCGAAGGCGGCCGCGGCCGCGGTCCCCGACGCCCGCCTCCGCCTGCACCCGCTGCCCCGGAGCGCGACGCCGTTTCCGCATTCGAAAATTCACCGGCTCCAGCGAGCGGCGCGTTCGACTCCCAGCCTGCACCGGCTTCAGCGAGCAGCGCATCCGCCTCACAGCCTGCACCGGCATCGGCGGGCGAGCGTCCGGCTCCCAGTCTCTGGTGGCACCCGTTCTCACCTTCCATTTCCATCCGGAGCCTTCTTTGATTAATAATCGAATCCCACCCACATCAAAAACTCGACCTGCCGGGGGAAGACCGCCCCCAACGGCATTTTACTAAGGAGAATAACCTCTCACGCAGGTCGAGAAAACCCCCGAACCCCCTCCCCGATCCTACACTGGGACTCAGCTGGCCGTTGTGAGCTCCGGCGCGAGTCTTTACCATGTGCTTTGACCCGGGGAGGACGAGGGAATTTTTTTACTCTGCACTGCAGCGTGGCATATTTCAGCCACATGTGCTACAGTGCATGCGCGGCACTGTAGCAAGCTACAGTGCCGCGCGGTGCCGCGGCTCGATCCCGGGATCGACAGGAGCCGAAGCCCCCGGAGCGCTCGCTCTGACCACTCGGGACACCAAGCGTTGGCCACCCACATCGCAGATAACCAATTCGATTTGGATGGAAGAGTCTAGAAGATGCAGCAACTCAACTGGAGCATTGACGAACGCTAGTATTGTTGTGAGGACGAGCTCGAATCGTGTGGGGACAAACTCGATTTTGCTCTTGGGCTCCAATCACTAGCCGAATCCGAGGGAAAAGAAATACCTGAGCAGCTGCACCAGTTGCCGCGTGCTTCAGCAGCCATGGACGTCTTGGGCGCGCTCCGGCCGCCATGGCTTGCTTGCGGGGCGAGCTCGGAGCGGCGAGCGGCCGCCATGGCTTGCCCGTGACGCCGCGCGCGTGCCACTTCCACCGTCTCTGGCATGAACAGCTGCTTGACGAAGAGGAGCGGAGAAAAGGGCAATTTTGTATTAAAGAGGTCTTTAATATAGAGAGTCAATTTTTGAAGAGGCTGTTGGAGTATACCGAAATCTGGAGAGGAAATCCTGGCTAAATAAATAGCTAAAAAGAAATATAGAGAGGAAGATTTGGCTAGGCTCTTGGAGTTGCTCTTAGCCTTCTACTCGGCAATTGGACTATGGTCCATGCGGACGAAGTATATCCGCATGGTTCCTCATCAGAATGATCCATGCGGATGAAGCATATACTGATGCGGGAAGATAGGACTTCTGGGTAAAAAGAAAAAAAGGAAACTCAGGTGAAAAAAAAAACAAACTGAAGATGCACTTGAGAGAAGAAACAAGTCTAGTCAAAGGAAACCTCTATGTATGATACGGAAAATAAATTCAAGTGATTGCACTACACGTATCTCGCCTGTTTGCACTACATGATTGTAGTGAAACTAAGGACCTGCCAAACTGAAAGATTTGAATCGTCATATACTACACGCATCTCGCCTGTTTGCTAATTGCAAATGATAATTTACTACGCTTTGTGTACTAGTAACATAAACCGTGGAGGTGGGTGGAAAAAATCCAAGCAACATTGCAGCAGGTACCGCGCGGGCTACCCAATGCATATCGCTGTACTGGCCGTCGACGGGCATGCGGAAGAGGTTGTCAGAATAAGGCGCAGTCCGTGCGTGGTCGGCGGCGGCGCGACTCGGGGAGGCAGCTACGGCTGGAGGAGAGGCTGCAGACGGTCGGCCGAATGGGCGGCCGCCCAGGTGCTCGATCGCGTCCGTGGGAGAGACGACTGCGGGGGCGAGGCGCCGGCGCGCACACCGCTCGGCGGCGGCTCTCCGGCAGCTTGCACTGCAGAGCTCGAAGAGGGCCGTGGCCGCCTCGCGGTCGTTAGTGAGTTCAATTCCACCGTCCACCGTCCGCCCACCTCTCACGTTCCGACAGGTGGGGATCTCCCACAACCAAAATCCGCACGCGCCTCTTCGTTTAGAGTCCGTTTCCTGCACATGTTTCATCTTACCCCTGTGCCACACCGCGAGTCCTGCCCGTTTTGTAGCCACCTTTCCTAATCCATGACCGACCTAGCCCGATTATAGGAGGATCGGGATCACCATTGGCCCACCCCGCTCACGCGGCCATCCGCACGGCGGGCGCACAGCGATCAGCGACCGATGCCTGCGGGCGGCGTGCAGCAATAGGGTCGGCGTGGGCGCGGCGATCGGCAGGGCGAGCGCAAAGCGATCGGCGACCGACACGGCGGGCACGCGACGAACGGTGACCGACGCTTGCAGGCGGCGTTCGCGACAGCCCGATCGCAGCGACCTTCGTCCTGTGCCCTTGTTGTCCCGGTCGCCGCGTCCCACGCTGTATCCATCGTAGGACCACGCTGCTGCCGTTTCGAAGGTGTTCTAGCTTGGCGTGGTCGCGTTGCAGAGGAGACTTGGCAGCGTTGTTGAGTTTCGTGCAGATGAGCCCAGCGGATTGCCGTCCACTGTGCTGTTGTTTGCCACGGATATCCATCTTTTATTAATCCATCCCCGGTAAACATCGTTTTACGCCAGCTTTAGATTCGTTACTGGCAAGTCAACTCTTGGCTCCATTATAATCACAGACTCAATTATAATCATCTTCAGTCAATCTTGCTATCTAAAGTAATCTAGCAGGTGCCAGCTCAACGGATCATCATGTTTAGGCTTGGGTTTCTGATAAGTGTCATTCACCAGTTCTGAGCATGTTTCAGTTTTGTGGCAACAAGGCAATGATCAAATGAGTCTTTTGCATATAGGACACTTTCCAGGAATCAATGGCCATTGATCAAAGTGCAATGGTGAAATTGAGAATTTAGTCTGTCATGTTCTATGCCTATACTGCAGACACTACTTTAATCTGTTGTGCCTGATCAGATATTGGCCATTATTCATTGATGCAATTTCCACTATGGGAGACCCCCCTTTGCCGAGTGCCGGCAAAGGGTAAATGCACGCGGCAAACCTTTTGCCGAGTGTTGCACTCGGCAAAGGGCACTCGGCAAAGAGCCCGCGTGGCGCTTGGCAAAGAGAACACTCGGCAAAATGTTAATAAAAAACTTCAAAAAAATAGCAAAAATATTTTTTAATAAGGAGAGGCCCCCACCGGCTAGCCAGCCCGTTTTTGCGTTGAATTCGCACGCTACGCGTGCCGGTGGGATTCAAACCCGCGATCCCTCATTTGCGCGTGGAGCCCCTCTACCACTACACCACAGCATCACATGTGCTCATATTCGTTTTGATTCCAGTCATATTATACTAAACCAAGTTTCAACTAATTGTTTGAGGTCCTAAATGAATTCAAATTAAAAAGTTGTTAACTACAAAGTTTCATAACTTTTCGAGATCTACAACTTTCATTTTGGTCGATTTTCCACCTTAGGTCGTTTACAAAATTTGAATTTCAAAGTTGAACTCTTTCAAACTAAGTTTTCATTGACAAGATGATTTCAAATAAAAAAGTTATCAACTAGAAAGTTTCATAACTTTTTGATATCTACAACTTTAATTTTGGTTGTTTCTCCATCCGAGGTCGTTTGAAAAATTCAAATTTTGAAATTTGAGAAATTCAAACATACTTTTCGTTGACAAATTAATTCAAATTAAAAAGTGTTCAACAGCAAAGTTGTGTAACTTCTGAAGATCTACAACTTTTATTTTAGTACTTTTTTTATCCAAAATAATGGTAGTAACATTGTTTACAAATTCAAATATCTCTCTTTATGTTTCGGGAAACTATACGGGAGCCGTAGATTTTGTGAAAAAATTTACTTACGCTTTGTCAAATGAAAAATTACCAAAATAAGAAGTGTAGATGTTGAGAAGTATACAACTTTGTAGTTCAAAACTTTTTGATTTGAATTAATTTAGTGTCTCAAAAAATTAATTAAAATATTCTTTGCCTAGTGTAATTGAAAAACACTCGTCAAAGAGGGCTCTTTGCCGAGTGTTGATGTTGACACTCGGCAAAGAAGCACATTTGCCGAGTGTCGGGAAAAAAACACTCGGTAAATATTAAAAATTTTGCCGAGTGTTGAAAAAACACTCGGCAAACACCTTTTTGCCGAGTGTTTTTTTTTTGGCACTCGGCAAACACCTCTTTGCGAGTGTTTTTTTTGGCACTCGGCAAAGACCTTGTTTGCCGAGTGTCCGAATAAATACACTCGGCAAAGAAAAAAAACTCTGCAAACGTCGGGTTTCCGTAGTGTTCACTACTGGAGCTTTGATTCCCATGCTGTTATACTTCCTTGAACCGGCTACTTGTATCTGTTGACCCTAATCAGCAGGTTGGCATGACACAATTCCAAAAATTGTTAGATTATATATATGACACTGATGGTGATATATGAATAGGATTATATATGTAAGATTAAAGTAGGGGGATTATTATATTACTATTACCCTAGACCCATTAAAGTAGTGGGATTATATTACTATTACCCTAGACCCCTTTCATTAATTAGCCTTACTCTTGCTCGGAATTGCATGGTCAGTCGGGTTCGGGATTCAACACTTGTAACTGTTATATAGATATCAAATGCTACACTTGTTACTGTATCTTCCTTTTTTCTTTTAAGCACCTGATGCTTGCACTTAAAATTTTACATTTTTTTTAGACATCGGTGATCAATGGGCCAATACCTTTTTTTAGTAAATTTTACATTGCTCTCAAACAAGATTGAACAAGGAAACGACACCTGGTCTCCAAGCTAGGTTAATTCATCACCTATTATGTGACTTTTCATCTTGATTTGTTCTGATGATCTATTTCTGAAAAAAATAATTCAGGACAGTGAAATGTGCAAATGTTTTGAGTTTAGTTGCCTCACCGGTCTACATTTTTGTTCCTGATGTTTGTGTGATATAAATTCATGTATGGTTGTCTTTTTCTCTGTAAAGCAGATTTAGATGAGCGGTAGATGGTGTGAATTCACCTTAAAATTTTCATTCGAATGTGAAAATGAAAAGTTATGTTTTAAAAAAAGTTTGGATGAACTTTATATGTTACTGAAAATAGCAAAACACAAAAATAATATGGTTGTATGAGTAACATGAACAAGTCTATTAAAAAATATCGATGAATTTTTTTCCTGCCAATCGCACTTCGCTAGGCAGACTTTTGACTGAAAAGAAACAAGGGAAGATATATTTGTTTTCTCCTGATTAGTGACACCTCAACAACATTTATTTTTGCTCTAAAACCTATACTGATATTAGTGATAACTTGAGTGACATTACTAGGAATGAATTCTCTAGAGTGTGTCTTTGTTGTGGTTCGGAAGTTTTTTCATCAGTCTCTTTTTGACATTTACTTGAACTGTTTGAATACAACTTGTTTTAAGGATGAGAATAATGAAACTTATTTGGGCATTTTTTTTCCGTCCAACTTGTGGCAACACATGGGCACTTTTGCTAGTAAGTAGAAAGAGGCTTTGCATGGTCTTCGCAAAAAAAAAGGCTTTGCATGGTCTAAAATAAACATTATAAGCTTGGAATTGTATTGTAAAATCTTTATTTCTGAAATATGTTTCATAATCCCAAAATAAGAATGCATTTTCACTAAGAATTGAAAATGAAGTAAAGTGTATGGCCAGTCTTTAAACTTGTCCAGCCGTGTCATCTAGGTCACTATACTCTCAAAATGTAGTTTTAGCTCCTCAAACTTAGCTTCAGGTGTCATTTAGGTCCATATATTCTCAAAATGTAAATCTAGGTCCTGTAACCTGGCTTCGGGTGTCATCTAGGTCCAATACTCTCAAAATATAGTGTTATCCCAATTAAATTGATTAAATCTGGCGAGTGAATGCGGATCTGACCACCTAATGCATGCTATTCATTGGTGAAATTGAGGAGTGAATATGTATTGTTTATTACTATAGTTTGTCATTTTTTTGAACATTTGACGCAACAATGCTTAACAAAATCTGTTGTTTCATTGTTTTTTTTCGTTGCTGCTCACTTGAATGAACTGGAACATCAAGGCATCTATTAATATTCAATACACACATTTGAGTCAAATAATCACATTTATTTAACTATGATTAAGTTTTATCTATAAAAAATAAATATTAATGATTTTATTGGGATGATGCTGTATTTTGAGAGTATAGCGACCTAAATGGCATCCAAGGCTAAGTTTAGGGAGCCAAAACTGCAATTTGAGAGTATAGGGACCTCAATGACATCTGAGGCTAAGTTTAGGGAGCTAAAAATGCGATTTGAGAGTATAGGGACCTAAGTGGCACGGCTGAACAAGTTTAAGGACCAGTCATGCACTTTACTCTTGAACATGAAACATGCTAATTGTCCACTTATATGCCAATGACCTGTTAATC
Organism: Eragrostis nindensis; assembly: GCA_012490785.1. Lineage (NCBI taxonomy): Eukaryota > Viridiplantae > Streptophyta > Magnoliopsida > Poales > Poaceae > Eragrostis > Eragrostis nindensis. The sequence goes on along the minus strand of JAAXCT010000018.1, from coordinate 3,216,510 downwards.
CAATGCGGAAACAATAACTAAGTATAACATTTCCAAATCATGATGCAAGAAATCGGTTATGTTTTTCCAGTTGAGGATGATGGTAAGTTACTCACATCTCAACTATTACTTTGGACGATGAAATATTTTGAACTCTTGCACTGTTTTCTTTTACCCTTGTATGCTGTTGCAGAAAAAATGTATCAAGGATTGTGTATGTGTATGTGGCAAAGAGGGAACTGATAGTACTTTAACTATGATCAATTTGCATAAAAGACACTAGTTAATATGGATAACTACAGAAAATCTGCACTTTTTAGCATGGATTTTTAATTTGAAGACATCATTCTTATGTTTGCATGTCTTTTAACAAAAACACACTTGTGTTGGACTCAATGGACATAACATGTGGGTCCATAAGTTGACAATTGGACCCTCTACTATGATGTGTAGCTAGATAGAATTGCTCATGGAGAAAGAATAATTACCCTTTAAGGCCCTTTCTCATATCCTCACAAAGATCAGCCCTCTTGGAGTTTATTATGTTAATGAGTCGTATTATGAGAATATTTCCCAACCGCACCCAATGCATATCTCCTCTGCTAATGAGAAACCATAGGATTAATAACTAAACAAAGGTAATATGGACACTAATAATTCCCTTAATATAAGAGGTTATACCTAACTCCAACACACAAAAGTCCACAAATGTGTTCCTTCTAAATGATTATTTGATTCCCGCAAAGATTAAGAAAACATAATATCAGTGAATGTGCAAGTCTGAAAAAGCATAAAAAATGCATCTGAATAAACATGTATTAATGAAAACATGAGTATTGACAATTGGACATGTACATGTACATGAATAACAGTGGTTTCAAAAGATGGAGTGTATAAATTATGTTATTGAGTTGTATTATGAGAATATTTCCCAACCTCATCCAATTCATATCTCTTCTGCTTTGTCATTTCCTACAATGAGAAACCATAGGATTAATAACTAAACAAAGGTAATATGAACACTAATAATTCTCTTAAATATATAAGAGGTTATACCTAACTCCAACGCACAAAAGTCCATAAATGTGTTCCTTCTAAATGATTATTTGGTTCCAACAAGATTAAGATAATATAATATCAGTGAATGTGCAATTCTAAAAAAGCATAAACAATGCACCTGAATTAACATGTATTAATTACGACATGAGTATTGACAATTCGGAATGTAACTGTACATGAATAACACTGGTTTCAAAAGATGAATTTACCCTATCAACCTAGGTGAACTCCTCAGTGAAACTTTTCCAAATACATAGTTTTGTTACAAGTTTTGTCCATATAAACCGCAAGAGTAGATTTGAAACAGAGAAATGCGAGAAACCTAGGTACTTCCCAAGGCTGTCACCATATCCCAAATTATTCATAATACCATGATGACTAAATAAACTCAAAACAATTATGATGAAAGATATTTCCTTGTGTACTTTAAATGTCACAATAGTAGCATTCATAAACAAGCATTCATAAACACTCAATCCTCTACGCCACACCTCATTCCCCCTTGTATAGCTATATAAAAAATTAGCCTCGTTTAAAAAATTGATATAAATTTTTTTTCAAGCACTTCGGTGGTTCGAGCTCTAGACGTGTAGCAACAATAAGAAGGCCTTCTACCACTGTGATTCGATGAGCCATTTATATCATTTTAAACATATGCAAACTGGTTTGTGTTTATTGAGCATTATGTCCTACACTCCTACTATACAGAAGTGTGGTTTGTGCTTTCTGATGGATCGTGGCTCCGGTCTCGGTATCACTGAAACCAAGATTTAGCAGTTCAGCGCAGACTGTCAAACACACTTTTTTTTTATCGAATACGAAGGAGAGCTTCGTATCTTTGTATTAAGAAGAAATTTTGTTTTACAACGCGAAGAACGCACACCAACGGGAAGAAACCCGTGGAAATACAACCGGCTCATAGCCTGACTACTCCCGACCGATACAACCAATCGCTCCTAGTCGCTTCGCCCCACCGAGGACCCAGAGCTGCGCTTCATCCTTGATTCGCTCGACGACTTGGTGGGCCATGGAGGTTTCTCTCTCGAACATCCTCGAGTTACGCTCCTTCCAGATGCCCCATGCAATGACTGCGAAGAGAGTGTCGAAACCTTTCTTTTTGCCTGATGGCTGAAGGCTTCTCAGATGCATCCATCAATCGACCAGCGCGACTCCCTGTCTGAGGAAGTTGCACCCGCATTGCGCCCAGGAGAGGCGATTCCACCACACCTCTTTCGCAAAGGGACAATCCACCAGGATATGGTCGATAGTTTCTGGCGCCTGATCACATAGTCGACAGTTGACTTGTGCTTCCAGACCGTGTCGTAACCATCGGTCTGATGTCCAAACGCGCCGCCTGAAAGCCAACCACAGGAAAAGCTTAACCTTCAGCGGCGTCCACGTTTTCCATATCAGATCAGCTCCTAGGAAGGGCTGGGCGCCCATATGAAGCATCCGGTAAGCTGACTGAGCAGAGAAGGTGCCGTCTGACGTCCACTTCCAGCGAAAGTGGTCTTCCGATTGTGTGAGAGTGACTGCATTTACACGGTGCCATAGCCGGATTCCTTCCATTGAGGCCTGAACCGACAGCCCACCCGGTATGTCTTGGATCCATCGTCGATCGTTGATAGCCTCTGCTACCGTGCGCGTCTTTGTGGAGCGTGTTCCGATGACGGCGTACAGAGCAGGCGCCAGTTCCTGTATGGACTTGCCGTCGAGCCACTTGTCTCTCCAGAAGAGTGTCCGTTCGCCGGTGCCGACCTGCACCTGCACGGAGGCATCAAATAGGGCCTCGATCTCAGGTTCGATGCTCGTTTCAAGTTCCGACCATGCTCTGGTTTGGTCAGTCTTCTTGAGCCACAGCCATCTCATCCGGAGCGCATAGCCTGCGAGCTTCAAGGTCGGGACGCCGAGGCCGCCCAAATCTGTCGGCCGTGATACTACTGACCACGCAACTGCGCATTTGCCTCTTACTGACGCGTCGCCACCCGCCCAAAGGAAGTTGCGCTGAATCTTGATCATTTCTTGATGGAACCATGGCGGGAGCTTGTCCGCCATGAGGATGTAGATGGGCATAGCAGATAGCACGAACTTGATTAGGATTAGTCTGCTGCTCTTCGGCATAAGCGGCCCTTGCCAGCCAGGCAGCTTGTCCGCAACTCGTTGGACATAAGGTTGCAGCTGCGTCTTGGTGATTGCCTTTGTCGATAGGGGAAGACCAAGATAGGTGATGGGGAACGGCGCGATCTGACACGGAAGCACCTGTTGGATTGCCGGCATATCCTCCTCATCGGCGTAGATGGGCGTGATTGAGCATTTGTCGAGGTTCGTGCGCAGCCCTGACGCATCCCCAAACATGGTGAGGATCTCTGCCACCGCCCGGGCCTCCGTTACCGTTGGCGCCGCGAACAAAATGACGTCGTCCGCGTACAAACTGCATTGGTGCTTGATCGCCTGGTGTCCCATTGGCGCCAGCACTCCGTCGGCGCTTGCTTTTGCGAAAAGTTTGTTGAGGCTCCAGCTTGAACTTGTATACGAATTATACAATACAAACTAAAACTAAAGATTACAGAGGTTCTGGATGTTGCTCGCTCAACTCTGCTTTGTCTCCATTCGTGATCGACGCCACCCGCTTGCTCCGGCCATAGGCACTGAGACTCTGAGAGAATTATGGAAGCTGGCCAGAGCGGCCATGCCCCGCTGGAACTCGAGGCCGGCCGGTGCGGACGACGGCCTGAGCATTGGTACCCTGGACCTCTCTCTGGAGACTGGAGTTGGCGGCGGATAAGTACATGCCCGATGCGCCGCCATCGCCGGCTACACACCAGGTGCCCAGGGTTCAACGAAACTAGACAGCCGATGCGCGATTGCGCGCCGACTTCCACCGCCACGCTTGCCTCCGTTACTCGTCAGGAGGGTTTTTTTTTTTTTGGAAGGGACCTCGTCAGGAGGTTAATTATACAGCGGACATGGTGCGGGAGAAACACTGGCCGCCCTCCCGACATGTTCCAGGCTCTGTTTCTCCTATGCTCTGCTTGCAACGGCAAATCAGCCCTCACTGACAACCCGATCCAATGGTGATGCTGTGCACCACACACATTAGCAGCTTGAAACTATTTTCATTTTGACCAATCTTTTGCTGATGTATATTCCCTTCTTGCTGCAAATGCTGATCGAGTTGTATAATCTTTCATTTCTGTTCCGCTAATTCTTTGCTGTGGTGTAGTGTTCGATTCCTGAACATGTGAAATGAAGCTCCTTGGTTGCAGTCTCCTTGTCTGAATAGTAAGAGTCTGATGGTGACTTCCGCCGCTCTCAGCATTCTGGCCGACGTGCTCGGCGACCGTGAGGCCGTGTCGTCTTGAAGCCGGTGTGGCCACCCTCCGCGACCACCACGTCAAGCTCCGTACGTTGGTGCTCGCCGACAGGCCATGGGCGGCAGAGATTGACGGCGCCGTACGACGGGCCGCGGGCCGCGGAGATCGACTAGTGGCTGGACAAGAACGGGACGCCCGGCCATGCCTGGGTGGCGCGCTGGGCCTTGCTTTCCATGCCATGGGAGGAGACCGACTGGCCGCGTGCCGTGGAGATCGACCAGTGGGGTGGACAAGAGCGGGAAGCCTGGCCATGCCATGGGATGAACTAGAAATTGGGAGGAGGAAGAAGGTATGAGAATAAATTTAACGATGCAAAATTTGTGATGGAGAATAACAAAATACACAGTTCGAAAGATTCAAACTCAGTTCGCCAATATCAGACTGATGTCAAAAAAGAATTTTAGCTGAAAAATCAAAGCTCAGACAAATAAAACTAGACCTACCCGCTCCTCAGTTGCCCTTGGTTGCAGGACGAGGTCCGAAGGCCACTGAAATTAAATGCCCAAGGCATAGAAGCTTGAAACATTTTCATTCTGGGCAAATTAAACTATATCCAGAAATATATTAATTAGTACCTTTTTTTTTTTGCTTCAGACTGCTGCTGACTAAGCGCTAGAGAATCTCTCCTTTAGTCTTGTTGTCTAAACATGCGAAATGAAAAACTTTCGTTTCAGTATTTTTGACGGCGCTGATAGATCGAACGTGACGAGGCCGGCGCACCAGCTACTAACTCGCCGGTGCTCCGCATGCTTGATGAGCGCCACGTGGATGAGGTCCGCCTACGGTACGACGATGAGGTTTGCACTGCCCCATGGGCATCGCGAAGATGGGCCCGGCCGTACTTGTCGCGCAGGTAGACGACGAGTAGCGAGCGCGTACCGTTGAGTGGAATCCCACGACTGTGCGCCGCCACCACGAACTCACCGGTCAATCATACCTGGGCCTCGCCACTCTACTGGTACCGGGCGAACCTACTGCCGCCATCATCCAGCCGTTATGGTGCCTGCCTCCATCATCAATTGTGGTGCTCCGACTCGGCTTTCCCCGCGGTCGGCGTAGGCAGAACTGCCTCTCGGCTCTGGCCCGGCACGCAGCACGGGCGTACGCGATGCCGAGGCGAGCCGGCGCTCGCGCTCTAGCTCTCCCGACCGAGATACACACACACACACAGACGCTACGCCAAGGCTGACACACGAGACGCAAGTCCTCGATCGATGCCATTTCTCGCCGTCGAGCACCGGCCGCCGGGCCACGTTCCTCTGCGCTGCGATGCAGCTCCCCGAGGCGTACAATGACTAGTGGACTACGACTGGCTACCAATCAATTAACACGCACGATCCGATCTGCACGATCGAGTACGCCGGCGCTAGTAGGAGCCCTTGTCAGCCTTGCCACCAGCTAGCTAGCTCCCCTTGTCCTGCCCTCGGCAAGGTCGACGTTTCCCAGCGTGATGCTTTCGCCATGCATACCTAGCTCCCGCGGCGCTAGCTGCGTCTCTCTGCCAGAGCAACCACCCCACGGTACGTAGCTGGCCTTAATTTGCAGCGACGCAAGCACCAAGATAGTGGGCGGGCCGTGGCGCTCATCCGAATGACACCTTTTTGTTTTTTTAAGAGCGAGGAGCATGTGCCAATGCGTTTGCTTCCACGGAAAACCGGCCTTCCGATTACGTTTCACCTCCTCGCACACACCATGCACCATCCCCTATCACTTTCCCCTCTCCATAGCATGATTACATTGTAAAATTCGAGCTCCGGCAGACAACATCTCTTTATTTTTATCTCTCTGTCGAGGTTTTAGGGCCTCGATAGTTATTTTATGGGTGTACGAGAATCAAGAACACGATGGTAACACAGGAGACGAGGGTTTATACAGGTTCAGGCCGCCGAAGGCGTAATACCCTACGTCCTGTGCTGGTGTGATGTATTGCGAGAGAGTTTTCTGTAGGTCTCCTGCCCGCCTTATATAGTCGGGGGTGCAGGGTTACATAGATCTAAACCTAGTCGGTTACATGGTAAACAGCCTTGTAGTACAAGTTGATTGATGTTTATCTCCTGGCCGAGTGGGCCGACTGACATTAGGTCCGTCGGGCCACCCGGTTCTTCTTGGGCCAAACCGATTCCCCATTACTGGATCACTCGGCCTTGTTGTATCTTGAGTATACCCGGGTCTCATATCATCGACAGTAGCCCCCGAGTTCTTTTTGATTGATCTTGAAGACTTCCGACTGGTTCCGACTCCATGTACAATAATCCTCAGCATAGCTGGTCAATAAAAAAGAACTCCAAAGAGTAATAGTTTCCGAAGTAAACCGATGAAGAAACTGAATCCTGTCAGTAGCATTCAACTCGAAGTTGACCGAAGACTTTGTGTTTAAAAAGTATGCTTACCAGCAGGATTTTTTAAGACACACCTGTAAGGTGCAGCCCCCGAGCTTCTGGGTAATCCAAAGGATTAGGCAGAAGATCCGAACGGAGCCTGGCATATAGACAAAAGCTATTACCGTAAAGGGGAACTCCATGGGAGTTATGAGAACTCCCCACGACTGGTGCACTACAGCTGTTAAAAACCAGAAGTGAGTTGCGAGTCTCGAACCGAGCTTTCACTCGGCCGGAATCTAAGCCCATCCAGCAACTTGTGCCCAGGATGATGACAGCTCGTAGGTTTTGGCGACCGCCTCGCTCTGCACTGCGGTTCATAAAACCAACTCAAAGAGCGAGTTCAATTCTGGGAAGAACCTCCCGTAGGCCTTCAACTTCCGAGTGAACATTTTGTGCATCGGTAGCCCGAAGAACATAGCCACTGACCGGCCGAGTGGAGAAGCATAGGGTGCACGTCTAGTGCATCCTATGGATGTAGCCCCCGAGTCTATGAAGAAGTCGCAGAGTTGTTCATAGACTCTAATAGAAGCTGAAGAGTATATCTGCATGAAGACATCCACTGAAGTTGAAATGAAGATCTTGCTCGCCAAACTGAATGAAGAACGACGTGGGCTCACGCAAGTGAGCCCACGTGGGCTAGCCCCCGAGTCTATGAAGAAGTCGAAGAGTTGTTCATAGACTCCAAGAGTAGCTGAAGAAAGTAGTCCAGAATGTCCGACTGCCGACTGCCAACTGTCCGAGTGAAGAAGCCAAGAAGTGCGACGTGGGCTCACGCAAGTGAGCCCACGTGGGCTAGCCCCCGAGTCTATGAAGAAGTCGTAGAGTTGTCCATAGACTCCAAAGAAGCTAAGAAGTTGTACCAAACTCAGAATATGCCGAGGGAACTAAATGCCATCAGTATGCTGCCAAAATTTTACTGTGCTGACCACGGGTGTGTTGTCCCAGCTGACTCACGAGAACACAGTAAAACCAATAATGCTCGAGGGACCGCTGGAATCGTCGCCTTCGTGCGCTCCACCACAACATCCTTAGCAAAAACAGGCACAACTCTGCTATAAATAAGCTGCTACCGCAGCCCCCAAGTATCCACTGAAGTTAGCTGAAGATGAAGAACACCAAGGGCACCAAGAACACCAAGAAGAAAGGTGCCTCCAGTTCCAATAATCAGCCCCCGGCTGAACCGCAACCACCAAATCTAGTCATGCCAAATCTGGAAAACTTAGCCATCATCGAAGCTCCAATCATACCTCCTCTCAATGTCGTTCTGCCACCTCCAGGTCCATACGACCCATCTCTGCCTGAATACATTGAAGTCTCATCTGGAGATGAAGCCACTGAAAATCCACGCCGTCGCTATCTGCCCAATGGTCTACCGCCATGGCAGCCCATCAGCCGGCCAGTTGCAAGTCGCACTCGAAGCCGAACTCGTCAGGATCCACCAAGGAGAGAATGAAGAATAAAGATCTTGAAGAAAACCGCCGAATGCATGTATCGACTGTGTGTAATATTCGCCATTGTCTGTAAGCGTGCACCGTCTTGTGATGTACCACGATGTAAACAAATAAAATCCACTTGTATGTGAGTTTGTCGCCGTCGTGGAGTAGCCAGAAACAATAGCCGAGTGATTACAGCCTCAAATAACAGCCAGCCGACTGAATTTGGTAGTTGCTGAAGAAAAAATGCCGAAATGATCAACGCTGTAACGGGCAGAAAATCTGGACCGTGAAAATTAGGTCAACAGATCTGGACCGTTCGCGAAAATTTCCCGCTCCTTTAAGTGGCCGTATCGCATCGCCTTCCTCATCTTCCTCAACACACTTGCAACAGTGCGCCGGCCTGATCCCTTTGCATTCCACCGAGATCCAAATCCACGAACTCCAAATCGCCAATCCGGCGAACTCGAAGCCGCCAGTCCGCGATTGGAGCCGCCGTCAAAGAGATTGCGCCGTCATCATCAAGATCGCGCCGCCATCATCAAGGTCACGCCGCCGGTGAAGAAGTCGAAGCCGCCCTTGGAGATCTGCCGCCGAAGATATGGCCGGGAAGAAGAGAGCTGCCGCGCGGAAGCAGAAGGTAGACTCGCCGCCGCCCGCTGATGAGGACAACCGTTGGCCGGGGTCCAACATGACCGAAGAGAAGTGCCAAGCGCTGACCGACGCGGGATTGTTGCCCCACCGGGAGGTGATTGGATGGCGCCCGGCGGCCGGTGAGCAGTTTCCTACTCCGTACCCTGATGAAGTCGTCATTTTCGATGCTTTCGTTCGCCGCGGGTTAGGGTTACCCACACATGCTTTCTTCCGGAGTATTCTGAATTTCTATGGTGTGGAGTTGCACAATTTGAACCCTAACTCGATTCTGCACATCGCCGTCTTCATCACCCTCTGTGAGGTCTTTTTGGGGATTCGGCCACATTTCAATCTGTTCCGGCACCTGTTCATATTGAAGATGAAGACGAACGAGAATCCTGCTATAGTAGGAGGGTGTGGGTTCCAACTGAGGAACAAGAAGATATACTTTGATATGCCTTTCCCGTCCACACTCAAGGGATGGCACTTTGGTTGGTTTTATGTAAAGAACCACTCGCCGAGTCTGCCAGCCTTCAAAAGTGTAGCACCTGTGCAGCGAGAGACGTGGAGAAAACCTCTAACTGCTGATGAGCAAGCTGAAGTGGCAGATCTGCTAACGATGATCGACGATCTGAAGGACAGTGAAGAGCATGATCCACTCACTGGGCCAAGCATTGCTGTTATGTTCTGTGGCAGAAAGTTCCAGCCTCTGAAGGACAGAGCGGAGCCAGCTTGGAAGTGGCGCGGCAAAGAAGATCCGAGCAATGAAAATATTCCTGGAGACACAGCCACCATCATTAAAAACCGAGTGAGGGACTTCTTCGCTGCTGGGACTGAGGTAGAGGCACCACCCCTAATTGGCTACCATATCAAGAATCTTCCTCCACCTGTAAGTATTCTCATCTGAAGTCAATACCAATATTGCTCATGCTGCCTATGTTGTAATGCATCCGTGTGTGTGTACGCGCAGGCGTTGGAGATTGAATTTCGCTCGGATGGGCCGAGCGAGCCCATGCATATCAAGCCGGCTTCCAAGAAGAAAAGGGCAAAAGACATCATGGACATCGACGCGAGCGAAGAAGAGGAGAACTCCGCAGAGGCTGCGATTGATGCAGCGATACCGAGTGACGATGAAGAGGAGAGCCCGCAGACTCCTCAGCAAGATGCTGGAGAAGACCGAGTGGAGGAGTCACCGCCTGTGCCCCCTCCAACGAAGAAGTTGAAGAGGGACGTGCGCCGACCGACCACTCGGGCAACTGCCGCGAACCCGAGTGACGGTGTAGTCGTATATCGATCACGCCGGGCCACTGTGACTGTGAGCCCGACTGCTTCACCAGCACCGCGAAGTAGAAGGACGCCGCCGAAGACGCAAGATGGCGAAGCCCCCGAGGGGACCTCTGGCGAGCGAGATGTCCAAAGGACGACCCCTGCTCCCAGGGAAGTATCGTATGAAGACCGGTTCGACATTACTCTCTCCACACTGTAAGAAAATCTCACAAGTGTGATGCCGAGTGATAATTGTGGAGGAATATCCGTCTGAAGACTTGTGTAACTGCAGGGCTCCCTGTACTGAAGTGCCGAGTGATGAACTAAAGCAGGACGCTCCTCCAAATCCGCCAAGAGGTGAAACGCCGATCCACGAGACTGCGGAGCAGATACTCGGGAGCGGAGGGGTGCTCGTCGGGGACTTGGGTCCAGACGGGGCAGGCACAGCCGGTCAATCCGGAGAGACGCATGAAGAAGGAAATCCACGGAAAAGTGCCGAGTTGCCCGTCCAGACGAGTGCTGAAGTAAGTAACCAAGACGTGCGCGGGGACGAAGCCGAAGAAGAACACCACGAAGCTGGCGCCGATCGCGGGGAGAAGAATGCTGCCGAAGAGGAGATCCATGGTGGAGGCGAAGGAAATACACAGGGTGACATACCACCGAAGACTGCAACAGCCCCTCCTTCAGTTGCTGAAACCGCCGAGGCAAGTATACCGGCGACAACTACAGCTGTAGTAGGTGAGACTGCGACTCTTGCAGTGCCGAGTGAGGAGACAGGGCCCCAAGTGGAGGTGGGACAGACTGATGAAAGCTCTGAGCTCTGCCTACTGCTGAAACGAGTTGATGACCATCTGCTGAGTGGAGTGCAAGCAGAGTTCAACAATGTGACAGGCTTCCACCATCATCATACTGCCCTCCATTCCGTGTTCAGTGTAAGTGAAGTGCGGCCTGTTTGCTTTGTGTTGGAGATGCTGTTCTGGTGACTTGGAGACTGACGCTATTACCGCACAGGTGACGGAGGAGAACTTGAAGACGAAGAACCAGATGATCCGTGACATGAAGACGCAGCTGGAGAAGCAGGCAGCCATGGAGAAGCAATTGAAGACTCTGCTAGCCGAAGCCAAAGCAAAGGACGAGCTCATCCAGCAGTTGCAACAGGAGAAGAACTTGGCGACGACGACCGGTGAGTATATTGTAAAGCTTTACCAAGCCTCGACTATGCCAGTCGGTTGTTTCGTAATCTGACAAATTTGTAGGTCCCTCAACTTCAGAAAACTTGGAGCGTGTCAAGTCCAGGACTGACGCATTGAACGAGCAAGTCGGCAAGCTGAACCGGGCCTATAAAGCTAAGGAGGCCGAGCTTGTCGAGATGCAGGGTCAGCTCACTCAGGCTCAAACTCAAGTAGAGGCCCAGAAGAAGAAAGAGAAGACCTACTTTGAGGAGCTGAGCAAAGCTATTGACGCCGAGAAGATAGCAGTGCAGACGTTGAGAAGCAAACGAGCTGAATGGCAGGCCTCCATAGATGAAGTCGACACCTTGAAGAAGAAGTACACTGAAGCGAAACGTCGATGGAAGGAGAGCAGAGACCTTGCCACTGCCTTGGAGAAACAACTGTCTGTGAAAGAAGAAGAAATCTCGCAGATGACTGTGCAGCGGACGTTGCTCATCCAAGACCACCAGAGTGAGTATTTGAGATTCTTGACATCTTTTGTACTTGATGATAGCTGACATGCGTATTGTCGGCGCAGAGGAGTTGGGCAAACTCAAGAACGAGTTGATGGAGCTTGAACTGAGCGGGCTGGAGGTCGCGCAGTACGTCTACCCGACCGCCGAGCGTAGAGGAGAGCACACGTTGGCCAAGTTGCTGGAGAAGGTGCCGGCGGAGATGAAGAAGCACTGCGAGTTCGTTGCTCGCATGTGTGCCGGCGTGGTGCTGGCCAAAGTGAAGACCCATTATCCACGCATCGATGAGGAGCGCTTGAAGACGGGCTTCGCTGGAGACCGGGCGAACGCTCGGCAGGCCATCGAGGAGACGAAGGCGACGGCGATTGCCATGATCTCTGAAGTAAGGGTGGACCCATGAACTCGGTGTGTATGCCGAGTCTGCAAAAACCTTTGTAAAAAGAGCAGGGTGTATATATAATCGTTGGTACAGGTTGCTTTTATGTAATTGGTAATTATTTAATCATGCCTCGTATGTGTAATTCAATGTTGCCCTTCTCAAAGCGTTAAGTACAAATGAACTCCACGGACAACGAACTCGGTTGTGACTCGGCCGGACTCGTTAACCTAGGGTGTTAGCAACAGATGGCATTAACCCGTCAGTGTTAGAGTATGAGCAGGAGCCTGAAGTGAGTTGGTGTAACAGGGAAAATTCACCGACTTGCTAGCTTAAAGAGAGACTCAAAACATAACATACGAGACAAAGGCAAATTGACACGGAGATGGCGAAACAGTGGTGATCATTATAAAGCGAATGATATATACAAAATAACTCAAGCAAAAAAGCGACGTAGCTGATTGATGTTCCAAGAACTCTGCAACGGAGTACCGTCTTCGGTAGTTAACCGATAGGCACCCGGCCGAGTGACTTCAGCTACGATGTACGGCCCCTCCCATATGGGGGACAGCTTATGGCGACCTTCAGTGGTTAAAATCTTCTTGAGGACGAGGTCACCAACTCGGAACGAACGTTCATGAACGTGTTTCTGGTGATAACGCCTCATTGCTTGCTGATACTTGGCCGACTTGAAGAAGGCGCGATCTCGTTCCTCCTCCAGCATGTCAATGGCCAATGATTGCTGGTCTTCGGCTCTAGCTTCATCAAAGAACTCGATCCTGGGAGCGCCATGGTCCAACTCAGTCGGCAACACTGCTTCTGCACCGTAGACCATGAAGAAAGGTGTTTGGCCGGTTGCCGAGCTTGGAGTGGTGCGTAGGGCCCATAATACTGATGGTAACTCGTCGATCCACCTGGACGCATACTTCTTCAGTCGGTCAAATGCGCGTGGTCTGATGCCTTGAAGAATCATGCCGTTGGCCCGCTCGACCTGCCCGTTGGACTCGGGATGGGAGCGTGATGCATAGCATGCCTTGATTCCGACGTCGTCGCAGAACTCTTGAAACTCGGCGGCTTTGAAATTGGTCCCATTATCCGTGATGATGCGGTTAGGGACACCAAACCTGAAGATGACGCTGCGCACGAACTCGATCGCCTTGCTTGCCGTCTGATCCTTGATCGGTGTAGCTTCAATCCACTTGGTAAACTTGTCAACCATCACCAGCAGATGAGTGTAGCCTCCCTTGGCCTTCTGGAAAGGACCGACCATGTCGAGCCCCCAGACTGCAAATGGCCATGATAGGGGTATCGTCTGCAGTTCCTGAGCCGGCACATGAGCTTGCCGAGCGAAAAACTGGCATCCTTCGCAAGTTCTGACGATGTGCTTCGCGTCCCGACTGGCAGTGGGCCAGAAGAAACCTTGCCGATAGGCCTTAGCCACCAGGGTTCTGGCCGCTGCATGATTGCCGCAGACTCCCGAGTGAATGTCCTGCAGTAACTCCTTGCCCTTGGAGATGGGAACACACTTCATATGTATATCTTTGGCACTCTTACGGTACAATGTGTCCTTCACGACGAAATAAAGCTTGCTCTTCCTGAGGATTTGCTCGGCTTGCGCAGTGTCTGTCGGCAGTCTTCCGTGAACCAACCACTCGGTAAACGGTGCCATCCAGTCGTCCTGCTCTGATGGGGTCGCCAAATCGATATTCATGGCTTCAAGCTGTTCCACAGGACCGCCTGCATCGGTCGGCGGGCGAGTGGCTAACTCGGCTTTCTCCTTCGTTACCGAAGGGTGGTGAACTAATTGGAGAAAAACCCCTGGAGAAACTGGGTCTCGACTTGAGCCTTTATTGGCTAAGAAGTCGGCTTTGTGGTTGAACTCGCGACGGATGTAGACAACTTCCAGGCCGTCAAAACAGGACTCCATCTTGCGGATTTCTTGGAGATAAGCCCTCATTGTGTCATCGAGACAGTCCCACTCCTTATTGACCTGCTTGACTACCAGCATGGAATCACCTTTGGCTGTTAGCTGGCGAACGCCGATGGACTCGGCGATCTTTAACCCGTGAAGTAACGCTTCGTACTCTGCCGCGTTGTTTGATGCCTTGAAGTGTAGCTGAAGTACGTAGGAGAGCTCGTCCCCTTGAGGGGAAACAAGGAGGATGCCAGCCCCCGCGCCTGTAAGTTGCAGGGAGCCGTCGAAAAACAACGTCCAGGACTCGGACGTCTCGGGCTTAGCCGGTATTTGAGTCTCCACGTACTCGGCGACGAAGTCGGCAAGAGCCTTGCCTTTAATAGCCGTCTGCGGCTTGAAGGATAAATCATAGGTACTCAACTCAATGGCCCACTTCGAGATCTTGCCTGTAGACTGCCGATTGTAGAGCACTTCTCCAATCCCATAAGATGTAACCATGGTGATTGGGTGGGACTGGAAGTAGTGGATCAGCTTGCGTGATGCCATGAGTAGAGCGTAGATGATCTTCTGAATGTGAAAGTACTTGACCTTAGATGCCGACAAAACTTCGCTGACGAAGTAGACTGGGCGTTGTACTTTCTGGACATGGCCTTCCTCTTCTCGTTCCACCACCAGCGCCGCACTAACCACATGAGTGGTGACGCCAACATACAGCAACAAAGGCTCATTGTCTCCTGGCGGAACCAGGGTCGGTGGTGTGCTGAGGTAGAGCTTGAGATCTTCAAAAGCTTGCTTGGCCTCGTCGTTCCAGACGAACTTGTCGTGTTTCTTCAGGAGCTTGAAAAAGGGGAGGCCGCGCTCGCCGAGTCGCGAGATGAAACGGCTGAGTGCCGCCATGCACCCGGAGAGTTTCTGCACGTCCTTGATGTTCTGAGGAGTCGGCATCCTCAGAATCGTCTCCACCTTCTCGGGGTTTGCTTCGATGCCCCGGTGAGTGAGTATATATCCGAGCAGTTTGCCCGAAGGCACGCCGAATACACACTTCTCGGGATTCAGCTTCATGTCGTATTCTCGTAGAGCGTCAAAGACGTCCTTCAGGTCGGCAATGAGATCATCGCCTTCCCGAGTCTTGATAACCACATCATCGATGTAGGCCTCGACTTTACGTCGGCGGAGCTGATCCTTGAGGCAGCCTTGTATACACCGCTGGTACGTTGCTGCTGCGTTCTTCAGGCCAAAAGGCATAGTCAGATAGCAATAAGCCCCGAAGGGAGTAATAAACGAAGTCTTAATGCAATCATCCACGTTGAGTGGAATCTGGTGATAGCCGGAGTAACAATCAAGAAAACTTAATAATTTGCAACCAGCGGTGGAGTCTACAACTTGATCGATGCGAGGAAGCCCGAATGGGTCCTTGGGACAGAACCTGTTCAGGTCTGTATAGTCTACGCACATACGCCACTCTCCAGATTTCTTTTTTACAAGAACTGGGTTAGCCAACCACTCGGGGTGGAAGACCTCTTTGATAAAGCCGGCTGCTAGCAACTTGGCTAGATCAGTCCTAATGGCCTCCTTTTTATCAGGGGTGAAGCGGCGAAGGCGTTGGCGAATCGGCTTGGCGTTGGGGTCGACGTGGAGAGAATGCTCAACCAACCTCCTTGGGACACCTGGCATGTCGGACGGTTTCCAGGCGAAGATATCACGGTTGTCCTTCAGGAAGTTGGTGAGCGCGAGTTCCTATTTGGGGTCCAGAGCTGCCCCGATGACCGCCGTCTTGGTGGAGTCCTCGTCGTTGACGCCAACCTTCTTGGTCTCCGGTCCTGCCTGTAGAGCCGACTTGGCCGACTTCTTGGAAGGGACAGAACCCGGGTCTTCAAGGGACGCGGCTGCTTCTTTGATCTGGGCAGCCCCCAGTTTAGCCTCGGCGGACGCGGCCAGCTCGAGGCACTCGGACTCCAGTGCCAGGCACTGCTTGATGTCTCCACGGATTGATATGACTCCGTTGGGTGCTGGCATCTTGAGGACCAGGTACGTGTAGTGAGGCACCGCCATGAACTTGGCCAAAGCAGGTCGGCCGATGATGGCATGATAAGCCGACTCGAAGTCAGCCACCTGAAAGGTGATAAACTCCTTGCGGTAGTTCTCGGACCCTCCGAACACAACGGGC
Organism: Eragrostis nindensis; assembly: GCA_012490785.1. NCBI lineage: Eukaryota > Viridiplantae > Streptophyta > Magnoliopsida > Poales > Poaceae > Eragrostis > Eragrostis nindensis. The sequence goes on along the minus strand of JAAXCT010000018.1, from coordinate 3,200,243 downwards.
AGGGTGATCTGGCCGAGTGGCAGAGATGATTGGCCCGGTATGATGCCATGGAACGGTGCGTAGCTTGCTTGGATTTCTGAACGTGGAATGCCCATGTCGTCCAGAGTCTTGATGAAGAGGATGTCGAGGGCGCTGCCTCCATCAACCATCACCTTGGAGAGCCGAGTGGTGCCGACGATCGGCGACAGTATCAAAGGATACCTCCCAGGCTGGGGTATGTGATCAGGGTGATCCTTGCGATCGAAGGTGATACTGACTTCAGACCACTTGAGGTACCGTGGTGTTTCAACCACTGTGTAGACTTCCCGGAGTGTTAGCTTCTGCTTCCTCCTGGACTCGTACGCGGCAGGGCCGCCGAAGATGCTCAGTACCTTGAGTGGATCACGGTACGAGCCTTGGCCGTCTCTGTCTTCATCCCTCCTTTGGTTCTGTTGCCCCTCCGGCTTCTTGCCCTGGCTGTACTCGATGAGGGCCTTGTACTTGTAGCAGTCCCGCAACTTGTGGGGGCGCGAGACGTTCGGATGGAAGTGGCAGGGCTTATCCAGCAGATCTTCAAAATCATCAGTCCTCGAAGGACGTCGTTGCCGGTTCCTGTCCACAGTCGCCACCAGGTTGTCACCCTTGCGCTTGCGCTCACGAGGTCGGGAAGACTCGCGAGGTCGGGATGATTCAGGATCGTCTTGCTTCTTCTGGCGGCGTTCTTCTCGGCGGTGAAAACCTTCTCTGGCGTTTTCAGACCAGTAGTCCTCACCACCGGCAAAGGTGTTAGCAATCATTAGCATGTGGCCTGCAGTCTTTGGGCGCTTGCGGCCCAACTTCTCGACGAGCTCCCTCCTGGAGCAGCCTTCCTTGAATGCCTTGATGACATCGTGATCGGAGACGTTGGGGATTTCATTCTTCTTGCGCGTGAAGCGTTGAATGTAGTCCCGCAGGTTTTCCCCCTCTCGCTGTTTCACTCGGTACAGATCGTACTCGGTCGGCAAGCGGTCAGCCGTGGGTTTGAAGTGGGCGATCATCTCTTCGCTGAGGTCGTCCCACGAACTGAAGCTGTTCGCCGGCAGGTTGGTTAGCCATCTCCTGAGCGGCGGGGCGAGGACCACCGGGAGATAGTTGGCGAGAACACTGTCATCACCTCCGGCTGCGTAGATCTGAGTGGCGTACATGCCCAGCCACTCTTCGGGGTCAGTGGTACCGTTGTACTTCTCAATGGAAGTGGCACTCGGCTTGAAACCTGACGGCCAAGAGCCGTTGAGGCGTAGGTCTCCAGCTAGGCAACGTAGCCCCCGGGCCTGGGCGCTGCGCCTCGGCTGGGGCTCCGGTTCCTCGTAGTCGTCGGAGTAGTAGGTCGGCGAGCGGTCGTCGCGACGGCGCCGCCTGTCTTGATCGTCATGGCGAGGTCGGCGATCACGATCATCACGACCGCGGTTGTCGTCACGGCCGCCACGGTGATGTCGGTCGTCGTGGTGGTGCTGATCTCGGTCACCTCTAGGGCGCCGGTGGTCTCGGTCGTCTCTGTGACGCCGGTCATTCCGCCCACGAGGGGCTTCGGGAGCCGCGACTTCAGCATCGCGACGTTCGTTGTGGCGCCTGTGGTTGCGATCCTCTTCCCGGTCTCCGGCAGTCACATACCGGGGGTCGCCTCTGGGATAGGTCAGGCGCTCCTGCACCGGACGCCTGGCGGGTGACCGTTGTCGATCCCTGTCGCGGCGGTCTTCAGGTCGGCCAAGCCGATCCAGAGCGCTGCGGCGCACCTCTGGACGTCGTTCCCGAGCTTGGCGCCTCCGTTCATCTTCTGGGGTCTGGGACCGACCGTCTGAATAGGTAGCAGTTTTGTCGACGCTGTGGGACGACGCGACTCGTCCTCCCGAGTCATCCCTGGCTTGGGCAGCGTTTGTCACAGCGGCGGCTTGTTGGGCCGCGGCAGCAGTCATTGCTTTGGCCTTCTCCACCATCGGTGTGAGGGTGGCGGGATCCGGGTTCGCAGCCATTTGCCGGACGACTTGATCTAGGAGTGTAGTGGCGCCGACTACATTGTCCTGGGGCGTTGTGAAGACTTGATGCCCGTCGTATTCTTGCATGAGGTCGTTGTGGACTTGCCGACCGCGCAACCTGATGTTACGCTGCGCAGAGTCTTCGTCAGCCGGGGGTTCTTCCTCCGCCCCAACGGCGTTGACGCCGTTACCACCGGCGCCCGCCGCGGCCGCTGCGGCCGCTGCAGCAGCTGCGTCCGTAACCGGAACGATCTGTGCCATGAAGCACTCGAACGGCGATGTACCGCTCAGGGTTGTGCTCTCCCAAGGAAGCGTGCGTAGCACGGATTCATCAGGGTAATCTCCGAACGAGTGGATCTCGAAAGATCCGATCTGCTCGGGTGTTGGATCTGCAAAGGATCCGAAGATCTCAGGACTCAGATCTTGACAGATCATGGCCTGGTTGTTGAGCCCGAACGGAAACCGAACGGGACCTCGAGCGAAGCTCGGTGTAGCAGATCCAATCTTGACTGCCTCCATGCAAGCGCGCAACTCGGCCAGCGAGTAATCCGCGTAGGTCCTTGCAGGGAGGGTGACGTGGTTCGGTCCGAAGCCCAGGCTTGCTGGATCCGGATCTTGCCGAGTCGACGAAGTTGGCCGCCGAGTGATCTCCGGTACCGCCGAGTTGACGGGATGGAGCTCACCACGGCGGTCGGCGATGAAGTGCAGGCTCCCGAAAGAGATCCGGTCGCCGGCGATGAAGCTGTTGACGGGGTTGAAAGCCATCGAGCTCGACATGGTGGACTCTCGTACTGCCCCTACCTGGCGCGCCACTGTCGAGGTTTTAGGGCCTCGATAGTTATTTTATGGGTGTACGAGAATCAAGAACACGATGGTAACACAGGAGACGAGGGTTTATACAGGTTCAGGCCGCCGAAGGCGTAATACCCTACGTCCTGTGCTGGTGTATTGCGAGAGAGTTTTCTGTAGGTCTCCTGCCCGCCTTATATAGTCGGGGGTGCAGGGTTACATAGATCTAAACCTAGTCGGTTACATGGTAAACAGCCTTGTAGTACAAGTTGATTGATGTTTATCTCCTGGCCGAGTGGGCCGACTGACATTAGGTCCGTCGGGCCACCCGGTTCTTCTTGGGCCAAACCGATTCCCCATTACTGGATCACTCGGCCTTGTTGTATCTTGAGTATACCCGGGTCTCATATCATCGACACTCTCTCTCTCTCTCTCTCTAGATCGATATAGCATTGCAGCGTTGAGATCAGAGTCCGTCGTGCAGCACTGTAGGTAAGCTCTCCACTTCCCTCAGGCATATTTACCTACTCCTCCGATCCATCTTTATACGTTTCATTGACACATCATGGATTCACTTTTTTGCCTATGAACTTTTTTGCTTCATTTGGCAGCCTTGATTTTATCCCAGCAATATACTAGCAATTAAGCTTTTGGGTTGTGGGTTTATGGACATGACGACAACCACTAAGAAATCCAACAGCACCGCCACATCTGTTCACCAGAACCAGCAACAGGTATTATCAACACCTTTACTGGCTTTCTTTGATATATGATCCTCGTCACTACTTGATGGAGCAAGGCGGTAGTTCCATATATAGATGATGGATCCAAGCCACTTGCATTTCCTGTAGTCGTCTTCTTCCAGTTGTGAACTCCATGGTAACTCTATGTGTGTGGTTCTTTGTGATTACCGATCTCTTTTGAGCATAGCAAGTATTTCTGACTAGGATCGACGATAGTAGATGCATAGGAATATAGGCATCTGTATTCTTCATGCATGCGTGATTTAGCATCTCTTGTGTGCCATATGTACCCTATTTAGGAATTAAAAAACCTCTCTGTTTTTTGAGGGCTTAGGAAATAAAACAATCCAGTCTCTAGATATGTATGCATATATGGGAGCCGTCGTGATGTGTTGTTCTCCCTCAACTGGATCACAAAATCTTGATTGGCTTTTCTTTTTAATTTCTCTTCTTGTTGTTTAGTGCTAGTGCTAGTCTTACTATATTAATTTTCACATCCTAAATCATAGACACAAAATATGATCATGTTATGCTTCTCTGACTCCCTTTAGGTCTTTAGGGGTGGACCGGGTTTTGGGGATTTGGGTTCTCTAGCGAGTCCAGGATTAAACTAGGAAATGTTTTAGGGGAAGTGGGTGCACCAGCGGTAGGCAGTGTTGAGGCGGCGCGGCAAGGTACCACTAAAAAAAATCTATCATTAGTCATGCACATATATATTTAGTTCTTCTATGTGTTGCTTTGTTCTGTATACCTCATTGGTTTATGACCCGAGTTTAGATGACTTTTACGATGTTGATGTGTGGCACTAGCAGTACCATTCAATGGGGTATTTTTTTAAGAAATAATTTATTTTACCCACCATTACAACTTTTTTTTTTGAGATTACACAGTACAACTCAGACACTCACAACGCACGCACACTCACCCACCATTACAACTTTGCATGATCCAGTACATGCCATTGTCTGGATCGCCGGCCACCTGTGCCACCAGTGGGATATATGAGATTGGCATCTTTTTTGTTGCAACGAAATATGCACAACATTTCTCATTGATGACTTTATTTATTACTTTTATTATCGCATAGCGTCTTCGACACGGCTAGTAGTAACCGTTATCAATGGTGGCGATATATGACACAAGAGGGCTCACAGCCACGGAGAACTGATAGTTTAACTATGATCAATTTGATAATTGTCATGGAGTAAACTTCATAAAAGAAACTTGTTAGATTGGATTTTTAATTTCACAATACCATACATGTCGTTTAATAAAACCACACTTGTATTGTACTCAATGGACTCAACACGTGGGTCCACAAGTTGATAACTGGACCCTCTTTGTGATGCATAACTAGATAGAATCGCTGATGGAGAAAGAATAAATATCATCTAAGAGCAAATCCAACAGACTATGTAAAACATGTTTTTGCCCTCTCTAAATATGGCTAGTATTATTGAAAATTTCTCTCCAACAGTCTCCCCAAACCCTCTCCAAAATAACTAACTCTTCATTTCATTTCTCTAGCTAGCTATATTTAGCTAGGGACCTTCACTCTCTATTCCTTCTTCCAGCGGGCCCTTGGTAGTTTAGAGAGTTGTTGGTTTACTCCAACTTTTTTAGGTGGTGTTTATTTTAGAAAGTAAATAAAATCAAAGAATTAGAAATATATTTTACCTAACTTCTTGGAGTTGCTCTAAGGGATCCCTTTCTCGTATGTTCGCAGAGATCATCTATCCCTGTTTGAGTTATGATTATGATCCGTATTCTAAGAATATTTCCCAAACTCATTCATCCATATCTCTTCTTCTTTCTTATTTCCTACAAAGACACTCATATGATAATAACTAAACAACGGTAATATGAACACTTATTACGTTACGATAAAAGGTTATACGTATCTCCATTGCACAAAAGTCCCACAACTTTGTGCGGTAAGAATTTTGTTCCTTCTGAATGATAATTTGGTTCCCATAAAGATTGTTACAGTAATATCAATGAGTGTGCAACTATAAAAAAAACCATAAATTATCCTTCTAATGTATAATGACAACATGTGTATTGACATTTCGACATATCGATCTTTATTTAGATACACATAGAACCAGAAAACCACATGTAAATAAAGGCTGACTTAGCACTATAATATTGCGCAAAAAGCATGACTGAATTGAAGCACTAGGCAGAATCTAATATTACCCTATTTGATGTGCATGGGAAATACTTGTCAATCCTTTATCCACGGAGCACGAAGGTCCAACGTAGTTTCCAAACTAACATCTCCTGTTGGTTAGATCCAAACATTCCTTTCCTTTGGGGGATAGTACATTAGTCAGAGATGTTGGTTTCCAACTAAGAAAGTAAATGGTTGATTTACTACCAGTAATATGGCCAGATAAACAGTAACAACTATAGGAAAATGCTTGTTTGACCCATTTCTCCGACTTCTGACTTACCAAGCGTTTTAGCCTCTTTGATTAATATATAAACCATCATGTGATTTTAGGCATTAGATGTTGTTGTCATAAAAACACCCTAGCAAGTGAGTGATACATATATAAAGCAATAATGATCAACTATATCCGAACCAAGTCCAAAGTTTGACTGGTTTAAGGAGCACTAGACGCTGTGGCGCGCCCTTCTTCCATCCTTTCTTTTGTTTTTTTCATTTCATTAGATGGATATGTAGAGCAAGGTTTACATTACCATTTTGACCGGAAAAACCGGACGCCACCGAGATCTCTGGTTTTCGGAAAAACCAGAAAAACTGGTCCGAAAACCGAACAAAATTCAAATTCCAAATTTTGAGTTCAGAAATCGGAAACCGACCAAATTTCGGAAAACCGGTTTGGAGAGGAAAACTGGAAAAAAATTGAAAATTTATAAATCTGAAACAAAAATATGTAGAATAAACTAGATGCTATTTTCAGCGCATTGGTGTAACAATAATACGAAAATTCAATCGTTTGCTTGGTCCAAAAAATCGAGGAAGGTTGCCGGTTCGAAAAAGACAAAACAAAAATAGGTTTTTCTTTTTTTTCTTCCCTTTTCAACACAGAAAACTTCGTCGACTTTTTTCACCCATCAAACGATCGATTTTTCATGTTCTTGTTTCACCATTGTGCTGCAAATTTCCTCTAGTTTTTACATACTTTTGTTTCAAATATTTTCAAATTTTCAAAAAAAATTAAAATTTAAAAAAAAAACTGGAGAACCGAGTAAACGGGACCGGACCGGTTTTTCCAAAAGCCGGTCTGGTTTACGCGGTAAGGAAAACCTTAATGTAGAGTAGGGCTAGCATATTTGTTTGCTAACTTGGTTGTTTGACAGAATGAGATGAAACAAAACGAATCGCATGTCTTTTTACGGAAGGGCATAGATTAAAGTGCATCATTATATATTGACAATAATTAAGAGAAAGGCAAGTCGTACAGTACAATGTCCGCCAACTCTACATTATTTATAACAGCAAAGGTACCCCGCTAATTACCACCAGCAAAGTGCCTGACTCTCGCACCACTCATCATGATCCCAGTTCAGGTTGTCCGCCTGAATGGATGCTTACCTTTCGTCCCCAAAGCTCTTGCCAATTCTTTTGCAAATTTGTTTGCAACCTTATCACGTACTCTGCTTTGATATTGAAGAATATTATTACACTGCGTCAGTTTGTAATGCCAACCACACTATTATGAATATATTTATCTACCCATTAGTTTAAGTACTCCTATTTTTTAAGGTCAGTTTCAGCTATTTATCTTCCAATAGCTTGGAAACTAACCCATAATGAGTTCTACAAATTTTGAGGCATGTAAAGTACCACTCAATCTTACACCACGTAACTCTTGGTTGCAAATAATTAAATGCCAAAGTACATTTTAGTTCTCGTGAATATTAGTACTTTTATATAGTTTAAGGAGCATCTTAAATCCGTGTAAATACAGGTTTGAAATCCAGTGTTTGTGAGAGGAACCCCAGTTAAATGGATTCTTCAATACTTTTAAGCAAGCACAAAATTTGACACAATTTCAAATTATTGTAGCTACCGGACTTGGTGAAGGGCTAGCGCAGGACAAAAGAAATTAAAAGTGATAGCTACCGGACTCGGTGAAGGGCTCGGAGCTGCGGGAATCCTCTGCCTCCGGCCGCCAGAATAACTTCAGCATTATCCATGATCCCTTCGCTAGCCCGCCTCTGCATCTCGCGCTCGGCTGGTGCTCCATCTGCTCACCCTCTCCGACCGCAGCCGCGACAGGGATAGCCTGCAGTAACTGCAAGGTTGCAGTTGTCACTGACAGGTAGGCCCACTCGAGTTGGACCCAGCTGTCGGTGACCACTGCAAATTGTGCAGTACTGCACCGGATCCGCGTCCCCGCAGCCGCGACATAGGAAAGGCTGGTGCTTCTGGGCATTAATTTCATCACTGTCGTGTCGAGCGCCGCCTCGTCTTCGGCCTGGCCTGCTCGTATATACCGGCGTTCGACGACCTCGGCCCACATACAGCATGTCGACCCCTCCGCGTCCGGCAGCGCCCCGGCCGCTGAACACGTCATACGTCTCGCGCGCCGACGAACCGTGTATGTGTTCCAAAGAAAATCTGAACATAATTGTTTGTTTCTTTCTCTAGATTAATTTTTTTAACCAAAGGTTCAGTTTTTTATTTCTTGTGTTCCAAGGAGACCTAAAAGGTCCATTTTCTTTGGAACACAAGAAATGTAAAAAGCAAGAACTAAAAATTGAATAATACAGGGTTGAAAACACTAGAATCCTTGGGTTGGTGTGTTTGGAGGAAACAACACTTGAATTTTGGAGGAATAATGGTTTAGAGAAACAGAGAGAAGTTAAGAGAGAGAGAATGAGTGAAGTTGCACTGGACTACTAAGCTCGAGAGTAAGTGTTTACACTAGTCTGAACTGGAGACTAGCGAAGCGCGCTTCTAGACTCTTTTCAGATCAAAGAGTTACGTTTCTTTTCTTTTTTTTTTTCTTTTTTCGGGTAGAAAGGTTCGTCCCGCCAGATTTCTCGGAAGGCTACAAAAGCATGATGACATGCCTACTTTTAACACATGAAACTTGAGACATGTTTTTGTGTACAACATTCACTACACCATGCAATGTTGCAAATAGCGGGCTATAGAGTTTAGCGGAGTGCTCTCACAAAAGCTATATTATGAGCTATATATAGCAGCAGCTATTGTCAATAGCGGTTTGCAAAATAAAGCAAACTTTTGGTCAAAATCTTAGTAAATTCGTCAATTTCTGCTCACGTTTCGAAAGTGCATTCCATTGTCCAAGCATACCATCATTTTAGCATGTATTTTCCATCTTTCCTAGCGACGAAACAATTCACAGAATCAAGAAAGCAAGCATCATTTGAACTATGAACAAGCAAATTCATCATCTCGCTTGACTTATTATTTATGAATCATAAATCATAAATACATAAGTTCATAAGTTAATTATAGCGGAGTTAGCGGGACTATTTAACCCTATAGCGGAGTTAGCGGCATTAGCAGTAATATTTGTACTATCGTCGCAGCACCTATCTTAAAAAGCTTTAGCGGCTATTTGCATCCATGACACCATGTCCCACTTTTGCCAACACTTTCTACAGTCGGCCAATGGCACATTCAGCGAAATATAAACTATCGGCAAAGTCTTTACCAACACTTTCAAAACAGTCGCGGTAGAAGCAGTCTGGTAAGCCTTTGCTGACAGATATCAGCTTTGCCGACACGCTACATGTCGCTGCATACTGGACCAATGCCGACAGTTTATATGTTCACTGGACCTAGTCATTTAAGTTGTATCTATTGCCAACAGTTTATATGACAGCGAATTTTATCTACATTTACCAACAGTTTAACAGACAAGGATTGACACCCTTTCCCTACACTTGACTGTCAGCAAAAGTAGGACATGGTGTAGGTATTTCTCATTGATGACTTTACTTTTATTTGATTCTTTTTATTATCGCATAACCTCTTCTACACGGCTAGTAGTAGTAGTAACCTCTTCTACACCACAGGCTCAGAGCCACAGAGAGCCTTGGAGCCTGGTGACCAGGGACTTGACAGCGAGGTACGTTGTCAAGCGCATGCATGCCCTCGTTTGCCGAGCCCGCTCGTCTTCCGCCGGCCGAATGGGCAGTCGCAGTCCATGACCATGTAGCAGTTCACCCAAACCACCCGGAGCGCACCGATCTCACCACCCGGTTCACCACGTCAAATGTTCTTGCGTCACTACCCCGGCGTCGAGCCCGTATATCGTGTTACGTTGTTCGCCCTCAGCCGCCTTGTCCAACGTCCTGCAATGTCCATTTGAGAATATCTCGAGGCAAAAGATGAAGACTTGCACCCTCGGGTGTAAGACTTCATCCATAACTAATTTTATTATTTTCTATTTTCTGTTTTGGAAATTAATTCTTATATATTTAAGAAACAAACTCTCGTGAAAAGATATTGAGTCTGGCTTTTTCGTTGATTTAGTTGCCATGAGAAAGAAAATGTCAAGTAAAAAAAAATTCTTTGACGTGTTAAGAAAAGCAAGACAACATGACTATGCGTGTGTGGTGCATGGAGGTTGCCCATGTGACAAGTATGTAACAAAAAAGATAACCAGTGAAGGGAATTAATCTGCGGGGAGTTTGGTTTATCTAGCAGCCAAGAGATCAAGTACTATGCAAGCTATGAAACTGTTAATGTAATATATGGTCTAAGAAAGACTTTAACCTTGGAGTTGTACTAAACTCTTCATTTCTGCAAAATCCAGAAATAAGAATGCACTTTTCACCAAGAATCGAAGATGGAACAAGCTTATTGTCTAGTTATATGTCAATGACTTGTTACTCAACAATGCAGGAAGCGACAACTAACTATAACATCTCAAAACCAGCATGGATCTGTTTTCCCAACTGAGGAAAGTGATCCCTTGTAAGTTACTCACATCTCAACTATTACTTGGAGTATGAACTGGTTTGAACTTTTGCATGTACCTTTTTTTATGCTTGCAGGATGTGTTTTTTTTAAAAAAATGTATGCGGTAAAAAAAGGTACCGATAGTATTTACAACCGATACTTTAACTATGATCAATTTGCATAATTTGTCAGGGAGTAGGCTCCCCTTCATAAAATAAATATAAAAAAAAGATGCACTTTTTAACATGGATTTTTAATTTCACCATACCATACTTATATTTGCATGTTATTTAACAAAACCACTCTTGTCTTGTACTCAATGGACTTAACATGTGGGTCCACAAGTTGATAATTAGACCCTCTGTTATGACCTGTAGCTAGATAAAATAGCTGATAGATAAAGAATAATAACTGCCCTTTAAGAGTCCCTTTTCTCGTATGGTCGCAAAGATCAGCTACCCCTCGAGTCTATGAGTTATGATTATGAGCCATATCTAAGAATATTTTGAAACCTAACCCCATCCATATCTCTTCTACTTTCTCATTTCCTATAATGAGAACCATAGGATTAACAACTATACAAAGGTGATGTGAACACTAATTACCTTAATATAAGAGGTTATACCTATGTACAATGCACAAAAGTCCTAGGGCCAAAATTTTGTTCCATCTGAAGGATAATTTTATTCCCCGAAAGATTGATAATTTACGTAATATCGGTGATTGTGCAACTCAAAAAAGCATAAACAATTCTTGGAATAAAATTTTTTTAACAATGACATGTAACTGAAACATGAATACCACTGGTTTCGAATAATGTTAAGAAACTTTACCCTTTCAGCCCCGATGAACTCAATGAACCCTTCCAAATCCATTGGCTAGTCACATGTTTTAGTCCATATAATTTGCAATAGTATATTTGAAACATGGAAAATAATAAAAATATATTCTTGATGCTCCCCAATCTCATAACCATATCCCAAACTGTTCATAGTACCAGGATGACTAGATAAACTCAAACAATCATGTTGAAAAGCTCTATCGTACTCTCGTGCATCTGAAATGTAACAATATTATCATATATAAACACTAAATCCTTCATGCTACACTTCACTTGCCCCTTTAAAATAAAAGAGTGCATTCTCAAACTTCCTAACTTGTGTAACTGTAGTCTCCATGACAATAATTCTAGTTCCATATACGTGACGCAAAAAGAATATGAATGATGATATATTTAGGTTTTCACCACTAAAGTTAAAAATGGGTTACCCTAACATGAACTTGCTCAAGTTGAATAATAAACACTACATTTCACTTACATACAGACTAGATGTTCCAAGGGTGAAAAGGAAGAAGTAAGCCATATATATTAGATCTCAGTTTGGAATGACAAACAATTAAGAAAACACAGAAGGATTACCTTTCCAATGATTTGATATGGGTCATCCATTTCGTTGTTTTCTTTGCATGCATGGATTTCAACTCTCAAAATTGAACTTGATGGGTAAGAGCGATGCGTCATGTCAGAATTCACCTCCAACCTTCAAGCCTTAGAAATAGCACATTGGAATCAGAAATATTATAGAGAACCAATGTATTTGTGCTATTGTTATGGAAAACCACATGAATAAATTGAAGCACCACAAAGCATCTAATATTACCCAATTTGATGTGCGTGGGAAATGCTTAATTTACTATGAGTAATATGCGGCCATATAATTTGTATCAACTATCAGAAAATGTTTCATGTACGCCCTTTTGTCCTGCTTTTGTCCGAAAAAGCGTTTTAGTCCATTTGATTTGTATATCAACAAGCAGGCAAGTGATTACATAGTACAATTCAGACAATCACAACGCACGCACACTCACCCTTATGAACACACGCATGCAAATCTTACCCCTATGAGCATCTTCGAAGACCGAGCCGGCAAATCCTTGAGATTGACGAAGTTGCCACTAGCGCCTCGCTGTCGACGTCAAATGTCAGCTACCGCTGAAAGCACAACGTCGTTAAATCCTAGAAAATTCGCTCCCACGGGCAGTTGAACCCAGAACCTGAGGTGCAGAACTGTTGACCATGAATGTTTCGATTTTACAACACACTCAGAGTTACTTTAACTGTGATTATGACATATGAGACTGATTATCATATATTTTACGTCAAAATGTATCTAATACGGTCAAGTAGATCTGCGTTACAAGGAAGTCAACAGTCAAATCCTTAAAGTTGTGGTGTTAAATTCCTAAGTCCTGTAGGGCAACGTTAAGTGATGTACAGTTCTTTGAAGCAAAATTGATATATATGATGCGTATCCTTTTTTATTCATTTATGTGTTCCAAAGGAATCCTAAAGGGAATATTGTTTGTTCTTTATCTGGATTAAATTCCGTATTCTACAAAATATTCAATGTTTTATTTCGACTCCCAAAGGGCCCTAAAAGTTCCATTTTATTTAGAACACAACAAAAAACAGAAATTAAAAAGTGCACTATCGGAATGTTAAATTCGATTGAATCCTATAGGGTTCAAAACACTAAAATCCTTCCGGTCCTGTGTCTGGAGAAAACAACAGATGAATTTTGAAGTAATAATGATTTAGAAAAATAGAGAATTTGGAGAGAGAATGAGTGAGGTTGCACTGGACTTCGAATTAAGCTCGAGACTAAGTGTTCAGACTAGTCTGAGTTCGAGACTAAGTGCACTTCTAGACTCTTTTCAGATCAAAGGGTTATGTTTCGTCCCGCCGGCCGGGTTTCCCTTCGGAAGACCACAAAAGCATGACGACATGCCATCTTTTAATTCATCAACATGAGATATGGTTTTTATGTACAATATTTCTTATTGATGACTTCACTTTTATTTATTCCTTTTATTATCGCATAACCTCTTCTACACGGCTAGTAGTAACCGTTGTCAGTTGGCGACATAAGACACCAGAGGATCAGAGCCACGGAGAGCCACGGAGCGTGGTGACCACGGACTTGACGGCGAGGTACTTGTCGAGCGCCTGCATGCCCTCGTCCTTGCCAAACCCGCTCATCTTGCGCCCGCCGAATGGGCAGTCGCAGTCCATGATCATGTAGCAGTTCACCCACACCAGCCCGGCGCGCACCGATCTCACCACCCGGTTCGCCACGTCTATGTTCTTGGTCACCACCCCGGCGCCGAGCCCGTACGCCGTGTTGTTCGCGCTCTCAATCGCCTCCTCCAACGTCCTGCATCACTAGCTAGTACAATGAGAAACTTTTGTATATTTCTAACCTTATCGCCTAGCATTTTACGACATTTGCAATCAAAGGGGGAAAAAGAAGTTTCATTAATTACTTGAGCTTCATGAGGCACATGACGGGCCCGAAGATCTCCTCCTTTGCTATGACCATGTCCTCCTATTGAAAGGAAAAGGTCAGTTCCCGGTCAGTTAGTAGTCACTGTTAGAGTATATTTGGTAGGCTACTGCCATATGTATCCGGAGGTGTCTTGCCCTTCAAGTCTTGCACTCTCGTATATACCGGCCGAGAGGCTCAATGCAATACAATCCGGTGAATTATCATTCTTACATGGCATCAGAGGGGGTTACAATCCTGTAATCTAACCCTAGCCCACCACCGCTTCCGCACCGCGTGCCTCTGGGGAGATCCTTCTCCGCCGAGGGCAGCGCCCCTGTTCCCTGCGGATCCTTTTGATCCGCCGCTCGTCGTCGCTCTAGCGTCATGCAACACGAGCTGCCTCTCCGCTCGTCCATCTGATCCACGCCACCATGCCTCGTCGAGCGGGTACGCCGCATCGTCCGTCGTCAAGCGCCGCCAGGCGCATGGAACACTTCGCGGACGCGCCGAGCCTGCCGCCCATTTGAGGTGCCATGGACTAGGTGCCATGGACTCGCGTCCAGCAGGATGGGCCCGCATCACCAGCGATCTGTGTTGGAGCCTGTGCGGCTGCACCAAGTCGGCGATTTGCACCAGCGGCACCCTCCCTCGGCTCTCTCATTAATTTTTTATCTGTTGATGCTGCTCACGACAAGATGAAAAAGAGAGAGACAAGACGGGACTATGTGCTAGGGGCACCAAAGGTCAACTACGCGGAGATGTCTCCTTGTTGCTGCAGTTTTTTTTCTCTTCCCGATCATTGATTGGGTTTTAGGGTCGTCCTGCCGATCCTTCGATGCTTGAACATCGACCCTCCCGAGAGCGAGCTTGTCGTTGCGTGCTCTCTCGAGCCGCAACGCCGACGCTCGTGGTCGAGCCATCTTCGCTGGTGCGCCGCCTTTCTAGGTGGTGGCACCATCCATGTTGCCGGTCCTCTTCGTCACGCTGGCTCACGGTCCGAATCGCGCCGTCCGCCGTCACCTCTAGGACACCGCCGCTGCAGATGTTGCTGACAGGTTGATGTAAGTACGCTTGTTGATACGTCCAAGCGCCCGCGTCTTCGCCGTCGCGCCGCACCATCCAGTGAGATCGCCGGTTGAACAATGCTGATTATGTGTACATGTGTGCCTATATTGATGCATCGGACCAGTGCCCTCTTCCACGGCTACGACCACGTCCACCTCGACCTCGGCTATTTCGGCATTAAAGGACTATCATCATGAGGTACTCGCCAGTTTTCTCTCCAGTCACAGCATCTGCAATACGACGCTGTGACTGCGGGGGGATGTTAGAGTATATTTGGTAGGCTAGATATTGTATATCGTAGACTACCATATGTATCCGGAGGTGCCTTGCCCTCCAAGTCTTGCACTCTCATATATACCGACCGAGAGGTCAATGCAATACAATCCGGTGAATTATCATTCTATCAGTTACCTTCACTGCTGTGACAGCATATTGCGTTTTGGTGGTTTCTTTTTTTTTTTTTACCGTCACGTTGGTGAAGACTGTCGGCTGAATGTAGTAACCTTTCTCATGGCCACAGGGATTTCCTCCTGTGACAACAGATGCCCCTTCTCTCTTACCGTGTTCAATGTAGCTGAGCACCCTCTCATACTGAGTCTTGTTGACCTGCACACACAGGAACAGCCTGATTGGTTTCTGAATTAAAAAATGCAAATATATCCGTTAGAAAAACGATGCTTACATTGTGACACGCGAGTATAACCTGAGGGCCCTGGTTGACATGAGGACCACTGAAAGGATCTCCCACAACCCAGCTCTTCATCCTCTCTACCAACTTCTTCTCAAACTGATCATAGATGCCCTCCTGCACGTAGACATGGCTCGCGGTGATCCAGATTTCTCCCTACGAATTCCACAACAAGGATTTTCAGTTGCTCAAGTAAGCTCAAGGGGCAAGGGCCATGCATGTGTAGCCATATATTTAGTGTAACATGCATGTTCACCTTGTTGAAGAGGACCCCGAAGACGGCGAGCTCGACGGCCATGTCGAGGTCGACGTCGTCGAAGACGACGAGCGGGGACTGCCACCGAGCTCCAGATAGACTGGCTTCAGGTTGCTTCTCGCGGAGGCCTCCATTACGCGGCGCCCAATTTGTGTGGATCCAGTGAAAGTGACCTGGAAGATGCCAGAACTCCGGTTTCAAGAATTAGCCGGCCAAATTTGTAATTACGCGAATGAGATTGTTCTTGACATTTCAATTACCATGTCGACGTGCATGTGAGACGCGAGCGCAGCTCCAGCCGTCGCACCAAAGTCGACATTAATCACGCCATCTGAAATTCCTGCCTGTAGAACACAAGTTTCAGTACCTTCTGTACATACTTGCAGCAACTCAAATCAAGCATAATACGGTGCTTATTAATTGTGACACGCCGTACGTTGCCATCATCTCATCACCTGCTTGGCGAGGTCGGCGAGGTAGAGCGCGCTGAGCGGCGTCTGCTCCGCCGGCTTGACGACCATGGCGCAGCCGGCGGCGAGCGCGGGCGCGACCTTGACGCAGAACATGACGCAGGTCGCAGGGCACGTTCCAGGGGACGATGATCCCGGCGACGCCGACGGGCTCGCGTAAGGTGTGCCCCTGGAACCCCGGCTGCTGCATCTTCAGCGTCTCGCCGTGGATCTTGTCGGCCGCGCCGGCGAAGTAGCGGATGCTGCCGGCCGCGCCGAGGACGTCGAACTGCTTGCTGCCGGCCGGCGTCCAGGCTTTCCAGCGCCGCGAGCTCGTCCGCGTGCTGCTCCATGAGGTCGGCGAACCGAGCCATGATTCGGCCCCGAGCCTGCCATTTTGTTGGTAAGAACTTTCAGTTACCGACGAGAACAGCTTGTTGAGCCAGAGCCAAAGCAATCGGAAGAATTTTCAGTTACTGAAATGGAAAACTTAGCAGTTGACTTGTACGACTATAGTGCTTGAAATTTGAAAGCCATTCTTTGAGCAAGAGTGTGAATAAAAAAACATTTGGTAAAAAGACTGTAAGTTTAGAATCATACGGATCCCGACATCCGTAGCCATTCGCCGTGATCGAAGGCTTCCCTTGCCGCCCTCACAGCCAAGTCGATGTCCTCCTTGTCTCCTTCGGCGATGCTGGCGATCACGTCCCCTGTGCGTGGATCCGTGGTCCCAAACGTCCGGCCTGATCAGGAAGACGAACCATTAAGCATGAAGATTTATGACCAGACATGGACATGCTAACAGCCATGTCTAATCTATGTACATATGTGTGCGGGGTGGTAGGTATACATGAGAAGGCGTCGACGAAGGAGCCGTTGATGAAGAGCTTGGTGAACCTGATCTCCGGCACCTTGAACAGCTTGTCCTCACCGTCGCTCGCCATGTCGTGCTACCCCTCGCACACGAGCTGCTCGATCGCGTTTGTTCTGGATTGGATACGAGCCCGCGCCGTGCGAGTGGCCGTGTGAGATGCTACTACCTGCAGATATAAATCGTACGAGCTGATGGACGTACAGGACGACAAGAGATGAGGCCTTATTTTGTGCCTTGAGTAAGTTATTCCTTGCGTCTTCGGTTGGTGTGGTTGTGATTAGATTTTTTTTTCGATGAAGAACAAACGCTGCTGAAGCGTGTTCCTCATGATCTGTTGAAAATTTGCAAGAATGTTATTACGTATGGTCGGTGGAAATGTACCAAATTGAAACTGGTACCAAATTTTGGTACCTCTAGTACCATTGTTTATTAGTACTACTCAAATTTTGATTGATGATACGACTTGATGCCACTCTTAGGTATGATAAAAAAAACTCTTTTTTATAAACATGCAAGTGCTTTTATTACTGTTAATTATAGATATATGATGGGAGTGTACTCGCGGTTGTATATGGGTGTGGTTTGCATGTGTACAGATCCGTATCCGTGTGGTTAACCTTGTAAGCACACAAGGAAAATGATCAGCAATATTTGACATTTGAAAAGACCAACATGAAGCAAAATTATGTATGCCTTTTTCTTTCATGGTTGTTGTCGTAACCCATATTTTCCCGAAGACTTAATTTGGTATTTTTCGAAGACTTATATCGTACGAAAGGAAACTTGTAGATAGACTCCGAATCTTTTACTACAGATCGGAAGTCTTGTAGAACAAGGCAATGACTCCTAGAGGCGGTAACAGGACTATAAATATACATGTAACCCTCCGATGAGAGGACATCAACAATAACATCATACACACCACCATATTCAACACGACATACACTGGACGTAGGGTTATTATCCTTCGGGAGGCCCGAACCAGTATAAAAATTCTCCGCGTGCCCTAGATTGATTCCTCGATTGATCGTTGTTCCGTGAACCAAATATTTGCCGTTCTCTCTATTATTCGAGCGACGACAGAGGCGCGCCAGGAAGGAGACAGCGCTGAGGATCCGTCTAGAGCATCAGATGGCATTGGCGGACAAGATGAAGTTCCCGGCGGGCGCCGAATTCAAGTTCGGATCTTTCACGTTCGTCGCGGACAAGAAAGGAAATCTCCAAGAAAAGACGTCGTCGGTGGCGCAGGAGGCGCCCCCGGCGGCCATGAAGGCTTCGTCCCTGGGCGGATCTGCTGAAAAGAGTTCGTCGGTGGCACCACGCGTGTCGCCGGCGGCCCCGTGTGCAATGTTCGGACTGCGGAATTCCGCGGCCGAGTTCCAGATCGCCTCGCGGGTATCGGGCTCTCCGTTTGGAACCTGCCTAGAAGACGGATCCTCCTCGGATCCAACACCTAGCTCTGCCCTAGATGCGAGGATGCAAAAGATCGCTCTCGACATCACCGAGGGGCGGTATTTTCCTGGGTTCGGGCTCGGTTATCCTGATTACGAGTCCGACTTCAGCGACGAGGACTGCCCCGAGATCGGAGAGGATCCAAACCAAGGTCACAACCCGGCCAGAGAAATCTTCATGGCGGGGCGTGACGATGAGGCATCCAGCGATTTGCGCACCATCGATTCGATCAGATCTCGTTCGGTTGCGCCATCCAATGTGACGCCGAGAAATCTCAACACCGACTTCGATGCCGTCAGGTTCCAGACCGCACTGACCGCACTGGATTCCCTTGCGCGTATGGCTCCCGACAGGACACCACTAGCTCCGATGGTACAACAGGTCGTGGAACTCGCCGGCCGTGTGATCCCTCAGCAAGAACAAGATGTGGCGGCGCCGGCCAGGACTCCGGTACACAGACGCCTGGGAGCCACCAATGATCAGAGGGCCGACTCATCTTCGCATGGATCGTCTTCCGATCACCCCAGGCGACGTCGGCGTGACCTAGAGCCTTCGGATGCAAGACATCAGCTGAACCAGCGGAGGAATCAAACTGGCAATCCCCCAAGGGGGGAACCAGACCAACAAACTCCGGGTGCTCCAGTTCATAGAGGGGTACGCTCAGAGACGGCTCTTAAGCCGCCCCCGTATAGGGCTCTGGGAAGTTATCTCCGAACTGTTGAATGGCCAGCCAAGTTCAAAGTGGATCCATCGACAAATACGATGGTACCATCAACCCAGAGGAGTTCTTGTCAATCTACTCCACGACAATAGATGCTGCAGGAGGAGATAAAAGGATCAAGTGCGCCTATCTGCCTACCGCCCTGACCGGAGCAGCGCGGTCGTGGTTGCTAAACCTCCCGGCATATCACTTCGACTCTTGGGCGGAATTATGCGAGGTCTTCAAGGGGAATTTTCTTGGATCGTACAATCGCAACGCAAAGCCAGAGCAGCTCCGAGGTGTTAAACAGAAGGCTGATGAAAGTCTCCGAGATTACATCAAGCGCTTCTGCTTAATGAAGAACACGATTCCAGACATCTCTGATCTAGAGGTGATCCTTGCCTTCCAAGAAGGGTGTTTGGATGTGAAGATGGTGGAGACCATAGCAGAGAACGAGCCCAAGACTACCGCAGAGCTGTTCCGATTGGCAGAGATCTGCACTAAGGCGCTGATGCCCGTGCTCGCGTCTCCGATGGCCGGGGCAAGGCTCCGAAGAAGAAGTCAGAAGACAGGGAGGTGAACACGGTGGATCGACCAGGACCAGATCGCAATCACTTTCGCAAGAAGCAAGGTCGTCCCGAAGGCGTGGCTAAATAGGGTCCCATACACCGTTCCCCTAACCACAACTTGAAGAATGCTTCGATTACCTCAAGCTTGAAAAGAAGCGTCTGGAAGAAGGCAAGATCTTGCGGACAGCTAGAGAAGAGGATCGAAGCCGAGAGAACCCAGACCGAGAGCATCGAGATCGGGAACACCGAGATCGGGAGCACCAAGACCGTGGGCGTCGAGATCGGGAATACCGAGATCGAGAGTCCAGGGAACGCGATGACCGGGATGAACGCCCACGCTACAGAAGTCGCAGGGATCATGACGATGAAGAGGAAGAGAGGTACCCGGAGATCAGCATGATCTTCGGAGGAAGCTCTGCTCTAGCATCGAAGAGCCAGTGCAAGAAGTTGCAGAGAGAGGTGGCCTTGGCGGAACCCTGTTCTCGAAGACTAGAGTGGTCGGATACCCCGATCACGTTCAATGACAATGACCACCCGAAGACTCTACTGAGCAACCCTGAGTTGCCTTTTGTCGCCAAGATCATCATCCACAAGAACAAGATCGCAAAGACATTGATCGACAACGGGAGCGGTCTCAACTTGTTGATGAAGAAGACATATGACCAGATGGGTCTGCCGATCACCGCTCTCCGACCAGTTGAGGAATCATTCCATGGCATCTTGCCAGGGGTGTCCTCGCGTCCTCTTGGAAAGATAGAGCTGGCAGTGACGGTAGGCCCGAAAGGGAATAGGAGAACTGAAGTTCTGATGTTCGAGGTGGCTGACTTCGAATCTGCCTACAACTGCATCCTGGGCAGGCCGTTCCTGTTCAAGTTCATGGCGGCTGCACACTTCACCTACGCTATGCTCAAGATCCCAGGCCCTGCAGATGTCATCACGCTGTACGCTGATCAGGACCAGGCTGTGAGATGCGATATCAACACGCTAATCATAGCTGGTCACTTCGATTTGAAGGATCCTGACTCACAGCGCCAGACGAAAACCCTTCGGGAGGATAAGAGGCAGATAGCAGCAGTCGCCGACACGAAGGCTTCAGATGCGGCATCTCCGTCGATAGCGGCCGCCCAAGCGCCAGCAAAGACTGTCAACGAGCCAAGCACGAAGGAAGATGAGCCTGTTAAAAAGGGCAGCAAGCAGATCAGCCTCAGCTTCGTCGACCCCGGCAAGAAGACCAATGTCAGGGACGATCTCGATCCTAAATAGGAAGATGCGCTCGTAGCCTTCCTCCGGGAGAATATCGATGTGTTCGCATGGCAACCATCTGATATGCCTGGGATCCCCAGGGAGGTGATCGAGCACAAATTAGGGATCAACTCGGCCTTCAAGTCGATCAAGCAAAAGCAGCGAAGGTACACGCCGAACAAACGCGACGTCATACATGAGGAGGTCACTAGGCTTCTCAAAGCCGGGTTCATTAGAAAGGTAGACTATCCTGAATGGCTAGCAAATCCTGTACTAGTTCCTAAGCCAGATAAATCCTGGCGCATGTGCATCGATTACACTAGTTTGAATAAAGCTTGTCCTAAAGACGAGTACCCTCTTCCGAGGATAGATCAGATTGTAGACTCTACATCCACTAGTGAGTTATTAAGTTTTCTTGATGCTTATTCTGGATATCACCAAATTAGTCTCAATGTTGATGATCAAGAAAGGACGGCCTTCGTCACGCCGTTCGGAATGTTCTGCTACGTCACAATGCCCTTCGGGTTTAAGAATGCCGGATGTACTTATCAGAAGTGCGTGAACATAGTCTTCGAGGATCAGATCGGGAAAAACGTTGAAGCTTACATTGACGACATCGTTGTCAAGACCAAGAAGTCCGACGATCTCCTGGCAGACCTGAAGCAAACCTTCGACAATCTGAGAAAGTACAAGATGAAGCTCAACCCTGCCAAGTGTGTTTTCGGGGTGAAGTCTGGAAAGCTACTGGGGTACATGATCTCCGAGAGAGGTATCGATGCAAACCCAGTAAAAGTCGCGGCTCTTGAAAAGCTGAAGCCTCCGAAGACCAGGCGAGAAGTCTAGAAGCTAGCAGGAATGATGGCGGCCCTTTACCTGTTCATCTCAAGATCGGGAGAACGAGGTATGCCATTCTACAAGCTGTTACGAAACCAAGATGGCTCTCAGTGAGATGACCAGGCAGACGAGGCATTTAAAGAGCTCAAAGCTTATCTCAAAAATATGCCTACCATGAAACCCCCACAGCCAAATGAAGAACTGTTACTATATGTTGCCGCCACGGATTCAGTTGTCAGCGCTGCACTGACAGTTGAACGGGTAACAGAAACTGGGCCCAAACAGTTCGCCGTTTATTTCGTCAGCGAGATATTGAAAGATGCCCAGACGCGTTACTCGATGGTGCAGAAACTATTGTATGCAGTGTTGATGACATCCAGAAAGCTAAAGCATTACTTCTTAGCTCATCCAATCAAGGTGGTCTCGGATAGACCGCTCCAGACTGTTTTGCAATGCAAGGATGCCATCGGCAGAATTGCTCAATGGTCTGTAGAGCTTGGTCAATACCAGATTGAATATGTCTCTCGAACAGCCATCAAAGGACAAGCTCTGGCGGATTTCATAGCAGAGTGGATCGATGATGGTGATGACGACAAGAAAGATCCAGATCACTGGTCATGTATTTCGATGGCTCCTTCACATTGAAAGGTGCCGGTTCCGGAGTTGTTCTCATATCTCCTGCAGGAAAAGTGTTGAAGTACGCCATCCAGCTGCTCTTCCAAGCTACGAACAATGTTGCAGAATCTGAGGGCCTCGTGACAGGTCTCCGCATTGCTAAATCTCTCGGTATCAGCCGACTGCTCGTGAAAGGGGATTCACAGTTAGTCGCCCCGCAGGTACAGAAAGAGTATCAATGCTCTGATCCGAAGATGGCTGATTATCTTGGAGAAGTTCGGAAGCTGGAGAAAGGGTTCGATGGTCTCGAAGTACGGTACGTACCACGGCTGGACAATCGTGATGCTGATCATCTAGCTTGCATTGCTTCATCGCGGTCCCCAGTCCCAGATGATGTGTTCTTAGAGAAGCTCCACAAGCCATCCGCGGCAAGTACACATGATGAAGTGGAGATGATGGTTATTAATGATGGGGAAGGCTTTGTCGAAGACTGGCGTACACCAATCCGCCTGTTTCTCGAAAACAATTCTATCCCAGATGACGATGCGGCCACGGAACGGCTGGCACGCAAGTCCAAGCAGTACGTGTTAATCGACGATGTGCTCTACAGAAGAGGTCTCAATGGCATTCTGCAGAGGTGTGTCTCGACAGAAGATGGAATTCGACTACTACATGATATACACGGTGGGATCTGCGGTGCACATGCAGCTTATCGCACTCTCATCGGCAAGGCATTCAGGCACGGATTCTACTGGCCCACAGCAAAGCAGGATGCCATCCACCTCGTGCAGACATGTAAGTCCTGTCAATTCTTCAGTAGGCAAAGTACAAAGCTTGCTCAAGAGTTGCATACAATTCCTATCACTTGGCCTTTTGCTGTCTGGGGGATCGATATATTGGGACCGTTTCCTAAAGCCAAAGGAGGATACAAGTTTTTATACGTCGCCATCGACACTTTCACCAAGTGGATCGAAGCAGAGGCAGTTGTGAACATTACTTAGGTCGCTTCTGTCAAGTTCATGATGAGTATAGTCACAAGGTTTGGTGTCCCCAAGAAGCTGATATCAGACAATGGTCGACAGTTCGTTGGCAACCAATTCGAGAGATTCTGTGCTAATCATGGCATATTTCATCCAACATCTTCGGTGGCCCATGCTCAGACCAATGGTGCTGTTGAGCGAGCCAACGGGATCCTTATGAAGGGGATGCGTGCGCGAGTATATGAGAAGCTAGCAGCTAAAGGCAGGAATTGGATCGAAGAGTTACCGACCGTTCTGTGGTCAACACGGATGTCTACCAGTCGAGCTACAAAGGAAACTCCATTCTTCCTAGTCTATGGCGCTGAGGCAGTGCTACCACCCGAGATTCACTTGGGGGCTCATCGGATCACCAACTTCTATGAAGACGACCAGCCGATCTCTAGAGAGGTTGATCTACTGCTCCTCGAAGAAGAACGCAACACAGCACTGCATAATGTGGAACATTATCAGGAGGTTCTGAAGAAGCAGTACAGTCGCAAAGTGGTCGGTCGACATTTTGATGTGGGAGATCTGGTGATCAAGAAGGAGATCACTACCAAGGACAAGCACAAGTTGTCTTCTCCTTGGGAAGGACCATACATAGTAGTTGAACATGCTGGCATGGGGGCTTATATTTTAGCCCACATCGATGGCGATATATTGCCTGGGACATGGAACACTGATCAGCTTAGGAAGTTTTATGTGTAATCCATTGTTGATAAATAAAGAGATGTTCAGTTCTTCATCTACTGTGCAAGATCACAAAGGCTGACCAAAGGTCGGTCTGCTAGTTTGGCTGATGTCTTAGCCACATGAGGGTTATAAGGCATCGGTACGAACAGCCTCTTCAGGCAAAATTCTGTCATAAGGCTTAGGCACACTGTGGTTCATAAGCTAATTGACCCTATGATGTTCTAGCGAGGGACCCTTAGCCCATGAGGTTAATAAGTGGCTCTCCCTAGGCCGGTTGCACGATCAACCACCCAACAGACTGCAAGTCTTATGTCATACGGTGCTACACGATAGCTGCCGATGGTTCATAAGTTTCGTAAGTCTCCCCGAGTATCTGAAGTAAGAGCCTTAGCCATCGAGTTATAAGTGCCAACTTCAGACCACGTTGCAAGATCAACACCCACCATTCTTTAGCTTGAAACATAACTTGCCATGGGCAAAGTCAAATGTTATATAGCTATTATAGTTCCAAGTATGGAGCCAAGATATCAACGTCAGAAAAATTAGTGCAAACGTAGCTTGTCACAGACAAAGCTAAGCGTCAATGAATTAATGCATTTAGATATTACATAATAGAAATAATGCTTTCCTGCATACAGTTAAAACTGTATCCAAAAAAGCAGGGGGCTGGGCTACTATGCATATCTAAATCAAATTAACAGGAGCTTGAGCTCCAGTATTATATCAAAATATTGTTTGATTGCAGGGCTTTACAAGCAATTCAAGGCCTCTCCTCATCAGAAGGAGATACTTCTAAGTTCAACTCCATGATGAACTTGTCGGATGACTCCATCAGTCCATCCAACAAGTGCATCACGTTCAACTACATTACAAGTAAAGCCATGCTCTACAATCTTCACATCCAATTCAGGATGATGGTTCTTCAAAGCAGCCAAAGCAAATGCACAGCCATTGACTAAACTATCAGCTACCTTGTCAGCAAGCTTGGCCTTTTCTGCAGTCAGGATTTTGTTTGCATCTTTCAGTTTCTTCACCTCCGCCTGCAGAGATGGGATCACTTGACTCTTGGCTGTGTTCTCAGTGCTCAAGGCTTCATTTTTAGAGCTCAAGTCTACAACAGAAAATGTCAGATTACTTCAGGGATATGCAAAAGGCGAAAAGTAAACAGTATATGACAGGAAGAATTACCCTGCACTGTTTTCGATAAAGCCTCTTTGTCCACACGCAGATCCTTGAGGTACTCCTTATGTTCAGCTTTCACATCTGTGATCTCCCTGGCATAAGCTGCCTTTGCTTCATCATGGGTTTTGTTCAAAGCAATAAGAGCAGCTTCGAGCTCTCGAATTTTGTCATCTTTACCAGATGAAGCATAGGCAGTCTTAGTGTCAGAAAGTTTCTTCTGAAGGGCAGCAAGTTCTTCATCCTTCTGCTTAATCCTGTCAGTGAGGCGCTTGTAAGTCTGCAGATGCCACTTCTTGGCAGCTATAACCTCCTGGCTCAGCTTGTCGAACACCAAGTTCTCCCCAACTGTCCCGGATGCAGAAGCGGAAACAGCCAGGGCTTGTTCAGTCACCGGTTGTACATTTAAGGTCGGAGGGTTGGCAGCGGGAGCAGGTTCAGCAGAAGAGGATGGAACACTATAGCATGGTCACACATCAGAAGATCGTATGAAAATATTTCAAACAGCAATGGAACTTAGCAAGAATACTCACGAAGTATCTCTCTTGGTGCGGAAGCGTCTTCTCTTGGAAGAAGGGCTAGAAGCAGATGTCGCCTGGGAAGACAAGACTTGAGAGATTTTGGAAAATCCTTTAAAGAGACAGCCGAAAACTATTTCGATGGGTACCTGATCACCAGTGCGAGGATTAGCAACGCGAGTTGGAGGTAGTTCAGGGACATCGGAGGTAATGACTGCCGGAGTAGATGGAACTGCTGGAATTGCTGGAGTTGCAGGAGTAGCCGTTCGGAAGCGCTTGCGGGTCGTTGTCTTTGTCTTTGCCCCAGCCGGGGGCTTCGAAGACTCGACGGCAGGTGGAGGAAGACTGGTGGCTCCGATACCCACCGGGATATTACCAGACGTGGGATCGGTAGCCGGTTCAGCCCTCTCAGTTTCTTGTGGCGCCTCAGATTGCTCGACAGCAACAACAGCAGCCACCTTTCGCTCAAGAGAGCTGGTAGCATCATCAGCAACGGTTATATCCTTCTCCTGATTGCTGTTGTCTTCTTCGTCACTATCCCCGATGATCATATCTACATCAGGTTGGACATCGTCGAGGCCAGGTTCATAAAGGTTCTGCAGAACACAAGATTATTATTGTGGGAAATATATCTTCGAGCAAAGCGAGGAGATCTACGGTCAACATACCTCAGGAGGAGGATTGTCCGCACTGTAAGGAGGAGGTATTGTCGAAGGCTTAGCCCTTGGTCCAGTGCCCAAGATATCATATACTCTCTTGAAGACATCGTCTTCGGAGAGCTCAGCAGCTGCAAAGGAGAGAAAAAGATGACAGAGTTATCAAACAGAAATCAGATATCAAGTATATACTGATATATTGATGAGTAATGGACATCTACCTCCTACTGGTAGCCAATTAGGTTCACCAGGACCTGTATAATGCATTGCCAGTGGATCACGCCTCTGAAGAGGGAAGATACGTCTTCGGACAAACTCTTCCACAACATGTTCTCCTCTCAGGCCCAATTTGATCAACTCATTGATCCTGGCTATCATCTTGTTTAGTCGAGGAACATAGGTCGGAAGACCCTTGTCCCAATTCCCATGGTTCGGCATTAAGCCATCAAGCTTGATGGAGGTGTTCGCCTACCCCATGTCCAAGATCAGATATTTGGTGTCATATGTGCTCCAAGAAGACTTGTACTTATACGGGATGAACTCAGTTTTGTTCCTAAGTACAAAGCCTACTGAAAAGACCATCATCTGACCCTTGTAGTACCGGGGCTGGTGATAATGGCGCCACAGATTCAAGCAGGAGGCTACGCCCAACCAGCATTCGCACAAGACGGCAAACATGCTAAGCATCATCACAGCTTGGGTTTGAGTTGAACAAGCTCTATGTGGCAAAATCTACAGATCTGCTCAAGAAATTTGGAAGGTGAAAGATTGAAACGACACATGAGATGAGCTTCAAATGCCGAGAGTTCTGTGGTGTTGCAATGATGATAGTCGTAGTCGCCGTTGTTCCGCCGGGTCAGGAAAGCCGAGATCATTCCTCTCCTCTCCAGTTCATCCAAGTATTCCAAGGTGAGAGTGGATTTCTTCCAGTACTCGTGGAAA
Source organism: Eragrostis nindensis (assembly GCA_012490785.1). Taxonomy (NCBI): domain Eukaryota; kingdom Viridiplantae; phylum Streptophyta; class Magnoliopsida; order Poales; family Poaceae; genus Eragrostis; species Eragrostis nindensis. The sequence continues at coordinate 3,172,730 of JAAXCT010000018.1, read as the reverse complement.
GTTGGGATTTCTCCCTTCTTCATCTTCTGCTGCGCTTGGGTAAGAGAAATGTTGGAGTCTTGGGAGTCGGAGGACGATTGGTTCTCGTTGGGATTGCCAGAGGCTGTGGCGGACGAGGATGCGGTGGCCATGGGAAATGTTTAGGGTTTGAGGAAATGAAAAGGAGTGCGGACTAAAGGATGGAGGAAAGAGAATACGGCGTGGAGGGCTTAAGTAAAACCCGGCGTGACGGTTCGTCTCCCCATAAATGCCGGATTTCCCTTCCTTGGGTTACGCTCGGAATATATCGAGGTGATACTCTTTTCTGGTATTAAAATAATGTGTTTGGATCTGCGCCTAGTTTTTGGAAGGATAACTACCTAGATTTAAGGTGGGAAGTTGAAATATATTCTGGGAGCAGTTGCCAAGATGATTAAAAATCTTTAACTAATGATCCGAATCGAAAAGAAACTTCGGTGCGTTAAAAAACGTGTTGAGTAATACTCCCGAAGAGTTCTCGGCCAGTGGTCTGTTAGTTACTACGAAGACTCATTTTGTCAAGGCACATCGGAGAAGCTAAGTTCAGTTATCTCGAAGACTTATGCAAAGCGTATTGTCAAGAAGAAGAGAAACTAACATCATAGATGCAATATTTTTCAGAAACTATAATTTTGGATTGAAGGCAGCCATTGATATCCTTGATGTGTCTAGGACATGTCCCAGGACGACCTGAAGAAGGCCTACCGTGAGGTAGTCAAAAATCATTACAAGCAAAACATGCAGAAAACTATCTAGGTTCTACTCTCCACCCTGCTTGACTGAAGAATAAAACAGGAGAAGAAGAAAAAATAAGAAAACCTAGGCTACTGCAAAGAGAATGGCATGATAGCCATCCCCTTATCCCCTAGTTCCGCTGATCATCAGCGTCCTCAGGGGCTGCAACAACAGCATCAGCATCAACCTCGTCCTCCTCATACGTGATGAGGGGAGAGGAGGCTTCGGCGGCAGCAGCAGCAGAGCCTGCACCTACGCCGCCCTCACTTTGAGTGATGAGCGGGAGGGGCGCCTCGGTGGTGGAGAGGGTAGAACCCTTGCCATGACCGGGTTGATGACCCTGGTAGGAAGGAGAGGATCTTCTGCGGCGACGGGAATGGAGCCACCCGCCTGACTGGACCCAGCTTGAGCGCTCGTCCAGGGAGCCCAGCCAGGGTTGTACAGGACCATGGCCTTCTTCTTGGCCGGCTCGTCGTGGTCGCTGTTGTCGTCATCATCGTCGTCGTCGTCGTCGTCGTCGTCATCGTCGTCGTCGGAGTCGTCGAGGAGGATGGGTTTGGCGTCCGCCGGAATCCCGCGTGGCCCCTTGTTCAGGGCGACGTGGAGGCGGCGCGCGAACTCTTCATCTCCCGCCGTGTCCGCCTCTAGGTCTACGACATGAGATGGATCTGGAGGGGGACTTGGAGGAGGGAGCCCGTAATCCTCCGCGGAAAGCGGGGGAAGAGCAGCAGCTACCGGCGGTGGTGCGCCGGCGGGATGCGCGGAGGAGGATCCCGACCCGCCGGTGAGCTCGTCGTCGAACCGCTTCATGAACTGTGAGGTGGTGGGTCTTTTCTTGCCCATGGTGGATGGTGGATACGAAAGTGATACTTGGGGGCTCCGCCATCTCCATCATTTATAGCCAAAAGGTGGCCTTTTGAAACCGAAAGGTCAAGTGCAAAGTGGATTTTTTATGTTTCTTCCTGGGAAACCGTGCCGAGACGGTGAGTTCAGGGGAAACCTTGGTGGGCCTGGTTTGAAGAATAAGGACAAAGAATCGAAGGGTCGCGTCAAAGTCTTTTCAACTCTGAAGCGGAATCAATGCCATGGCTGGACCGAGAAAAGGAGATAAGGATGGGAATTAATTAATATTTTCTCTGGACTCTCTGGATTGACGGTTCTCTTAAAAGACCTGGAATTGATGAGGATATCTGGAGGAAGGTTATTCCGATCACTCAGCACAGTTGTTCCGAAGACCCGGTTCGTACAGTTGTTCCGAAGACCTGGTTCGTTCAGTTGGTTATTCCGATGACTCAAGGATTGAAGATGAGAATATCTGAAGTATGTGTGCTCAGTACAGAACATATCCCTTGTCAGAAGTTCGCATGAAGATGAAGACCTTTTCGTATCAAAGACGAATCAGCCAAGTGACATGTTCGGGGGCTTATGTCGTAACCCATATTTTCAGATATTCCCGAAGACTTAATTTATTATTTTTCGAAGACTTGTATCGTACGAAAGGAAACTTGTAGATAGACTCCGAATATGTTACTACAGATCGGAAGTCTTGTAGAACAAGGCAAGGACTCCTAGAGGCGGTAACAGGACTATAAATATACATGTAACCCTCCGATGAGAGGACATCAACAATAACATCATACACACCACCATATTCAACACGACATACACTGGACGTAGGGTTATTATCCTTCGGGAGGCCTGAACCAGTATAAAAATTCTCCGCGTGCCCTAGATTGATTCCTCGATTGATCGTTGTTCCCCGAACCAAATATTTGCCGTTCTCTCGATTATTCGAGCGACGACAGTTGTAATGATGACTTGCCTTGAGTAGATGCTGCAAGGGGTGAGAATTTCTGCATCAATTGTTGACCGGCGACTTAGCTAAAAGAAAAGAAACGCATTTCCTTTCCGTTTAGAAATCAGCCGATATAATTGTTGTTTTAGAAGCATGGTCGAGTCAAAGGTTATATTATTTCGGATTTGATTTTTCATTGGCTGATGAAGATTATCTTCCTTCCTTCTTCTCTTAGAAAGAAGTTTAGAACACAAATTGTCTCCCTTGGCAACGAACTTGGCAGTTAATTTCAGGTGTCAAGATGTTTCATCATCTTATAAATCTACCTTGTTAAAATACATGGTCAGGATCTTATTGTATCAAAAATGTTAGGAATCTCTGAGTATCTTTTTAATGAAGTTTCAAGTTTCAAACATTTGTTTTGTTTTACCCGGTTATGCACCTTTTCCTTTTGAAAACAATGCAAGATGCTGGTTCCCTTTTCTTGCTGCTATATTGGGAGAAAACTAAAACTTAAGTGAAGGAAATAGAGGGGAGGTGACCCGGCTCTATCCTGCAGTGTGGTGCTTTCGCATCATACAGGCCGCCATGTCCTAGTTGGGATACATATCACCCGTGAGCTCCTTCGCCCGATCCTCACTGCAGAATATTGAGTAAATGTTGTATTCATTGAGTGTGTTGATGTTTACTGTAAAATCTGGAGAGGTCAAACAAAAACACATTTAGATCAGGCTACTATTTAAGAAATTCACTATTTCCCAAAGTATATTGAAATCCAGCTTACCGTTGTTTTGTGGTGAAACTGTCCAACTTGACGGGCTGAGATGGGCTTTGCCGTCACCCTAGCTCATTGGGCACTATAGCACACTTGGAAGTCCATCGTTTGTCGGAGAACCTGAATCATTCGAAAACACTTGGAACTCGACAAATCAACACATATAGTATAAATCACAAGGCATGCACAAAAATGCGTATGACACATAGTTGTTTTCATTTTTTCCGCAAGGATACAACACAGAGTATCTTACAGAGAAGTTTTGGTAGTTTGCACATTCGAATTAACAAACACAAGCGGAAGCATAGAGATAGGGTAATAGAAGACGGCACATCGAGTCCACCACTGTGAGTACCAAGAAGTGAGTCATCACTGAGGAGCACGCGTGTTGGCCTCCATCAGCTTTCCTTTTGAAAGCTTCACCGTGTGTTTGGCACGGTCTAGCTGGCTGGTGAGCTCCCCAATCTGTTGGTATTTCGCTTGCACCTGCTTAGCGAGCTCCCAATTCTGTTTGACTTTCTCCCCAACCTGTCGCTCTTTCTCTTGCACCTGCTTAGTGAGCTCAGCAATACGATTTTCCTTTGCCTGCAGTCTTTTATAAATCTCTGTTATACGTTTCTGTTGAAACTCGACCAACGTGATCTGCTTATTGTACTGGATGTTCATAGACCTCACGCCATTCAAAATTGCGGCTTGCTCAGGGTTATGGCCAGGCATGTGTGGATTGCACACAGCACTCATGCGCTTCCTCCAAAAAAATGCGGTCACCCTGGTAACGGATGGGAAATAGAGCTGCTGGTTGCCCCTCGAGTTCTTCCTTGTGGCCTGGGATCACAAAACTGAATGAGAGCCTGTGAGCCGAGCCGCAATCTCTAAAGTCTGGTTCAACTTTGAACCTTTAGCACGAACCGTCCACGGCTCCCATTCTGGACGTGCCTAATTAGCAGGGATGGACAAGAGCACGTCACGACGCCCCCCCCCCCCCCCCCCCCCCCCCATGCTCATGGTATTCTGTCACGGGCCATGGGCTCTACTCCAAGTCGTCAAACCCGTGTTCGGCCTAGGAAGGGTATTCAGGCCAAAGAGCCTTGTAATAGGATAGAATTGGTCATGGGCCTTCACTGAACGATGTGGTTGGTCGGAACAACATCGATGATGAAACCAGTATTATAAGTCTCTTTCTTCTTCCTCAAGTTCATCCCCTTTCACTAGTACAAAAAGGGCCTTTAGTGGCGGGCCTTTTGGGCCAGCAGTGACGGTCAAATCGTGCGCCACCACGCTTCCGCCACCGCTATAGAAGATCAGTGGCGGACGGTGACGCCATTTCGTCGGCCACCGCCAAGGCCATGTCAATGGCAGACGGATTGACGTCACTCCGTTCGCCACTGATGATGAACCCTTCAGTGGCGACCAGGACGACGTCACGTCCGTCCGCCACTGATATTCCAGACACCAGTGACGGACTCCGTGACGTCACGCCGTCCGCCTCTGGTCTTTGGAACAGCAGTGGCGGACACCGTGACGTCATACTGCCCGCCACTGGTAATGTGTATCAGATTCAAAAATCATGCTGAAATTCAAATACACCTAGGATTTAAAATTCAAATATCCATCACAGAACCAATATCCATCACATATCATCATCACATATCATCGTCACATATCAAATATCCATCACATAGACATAACCAACATTGGAAATCAACAGTAACCACAAAATACAAGTTACAAGTTCATCCATGCATATATATTACAAACATATGTCAAGTATTATGTGTTAACAAGCTATGGATCCACATTGTCGCTTTCATACGGTTAACTATCATCTATCAAATCCCTATTAGCGATATCATCCTTCCAATTGTTCTTAATCACGGTCTGGTGGTGGCTTGTAGATGATTTTCCGGTCCAAAAGCATAGGTCCATGTGCTGTGCCAACTTACTTGTAGGATCAAAATATGCTCCTTCGGGATGGACAAGATGATGCATAATGAAGCGACATATCTTAGATGTGGAGCTATAAAGCTCAGAGTCGCTATACCCACTAACGCCTTTTTTCTTCGTGTCCTGCACACATGACGAAAACAAACATCAAGATTGCGTCAATAAATGATAACAAACTATAACAACTATATATATATATATATATATATATATATATATATATATATATACATATATATGCAAATTACTTTGATGCACTTACATGTTTCGTAGCCTCTTCGCGAGGCAAGCGTAGAAACTTGTTATGCACGCCTATGGATAGCCATCCAAGCACGTAGTAGCCACAGTGCATGGAGCCCGGAGGCTGTTTTCGACACTGAGTAACTATGAAAATGACGTTAGCGTTAAGCTCAATCTCCGACATATCAATAGAGTGATAGAAATGAGAGCCTATTCAATAGTAGTACTGGGTAGTTCCACCTCCAACCCATTTTCTTTTCCCACTTCGTCGGGTGCTCGCCTTTTAGATTACAAATGTAATGCCTGTACCCGCTGTTGCAAAAGTAAACGACGGAGAGTGAGCTTTAGTGTTGTTATAACTAACTGATTTAATGAATATTGACAAGAGTCCTTGGATACGAGTTCTTACCGCTCTATGACTCTCATGAACATCAAGTAGTTCTTAGGATCATAGTTGAGGGAGTCGAATACCCAAACCCTCCCTTGCTTCGGATATATCAAGAAACTTATCCAGTGGTTCCTACACAAAGAATTATCTATGTTACTCTCCTAGCTTAACAATGAACAGTGACATAAATGATGTGATTGAGAATTGTAAGGGGCCACGATGCAGTGTCTGTCTCGCCATTCGTACATGCATTTACCTATGTAGACCGAACATGCTTCCCTCACATTTTCGGCCATTTTGTCGACTATATTCTTCCGCTCTTTATAAGACATGCCAGCGTATTGTTGCGCCTTTTCATCGATCTTCGGTGTGAGGTGTGATTCAGATATGAGATGCGGGTGTAGGAACCCAACATGCTTTTGCTCAAAGTGGCAACAAATCCTACACAAGAAATTGCATTAGTAATGCTTAGTAATCATTTTCATAGAGAATAGAAATATGGGAAGCACTTACATGCACCAAAGAATTATCATTGTCGCGTCGATGGAATCGAGACGATAGATGTGATGGATATCCTCAAAAGGCACGTTCATGTCAAAATCAATAGAGTTGAAAATCTTCCCAGGAACGCGACATGAGATATTCTCAATGCTTTGGAACACGCCTCAATGTACCACTCGTGAAATCTATTCATTACCCAATCACAGTTATTGAGCTTATTCCTTGGAAGGAGTGGCATGCTGTGCACATACCGTGGGAAATCATCTTGTTCATAATCCCAAGACCCTTCCGCGACACCTGGCTTCATCGTACGTTTTGGAGCCTCAACGGCCTTCACTGTAGGATTCTTCGTCATCCTAGCGGTCAGAGAGCGATAGAAAGATGCACAGGCAGCAGGATCAAGAATTGGTTTAGTCGGTGGCTCATCGTTCTGAAGTCTTGTCTTCCTAGGGAGTATTAAGGAAATAGGCTTGCCTTTGACAATCCCTTTAGCATCATAGGGCTCCTGTTTTTGTTGCTTTGTCTTCTTCCCCTCAGTCGCCTTATCATTTTTCGGTGGTGGCGGAGGCAAAGGAGCGCTCGATCCCTTGCTACCCTCGGCCTCTTTGTCCTTTTTCGGTGATGGCGGCGGTGAAGGAGGACGCGATGCCTTGGTACCCTCGGCCTCCTTGTCATTTTTCGGTGACGTAGGAGGCGTAGGATTGCGAGGCTCCTCTTGTTCATGGGCCAGAGGAGCTAGAGGTGAATGAGGTGAAGCTTCAATATCGATCTTCGGATCTCGAGCTAGAGACTCCGGAGGTGGACCCGGAGCTGGAGACTCCGCAACTGGAGCTGGAGAGTCCGCAACAGGAGGCGGAGATGGAGACACGGTGTGTACAACAATATCCTTCCTGTGCCATGCCATGAAATTGTTGATGGCATCTTCCAGAGTCTCAATCCCCTCTCCCTCATCTGGGTAGTCAACCTCCTCCTTGAGGAATTTATCGTCTATGACCCGGCTGACAAACACCCTGGCACACTCCTTTGGCAGTTCCTTTGCGTTTAGATCGCGACCAACATACGCTGTGCCTTCTGCAACCTTGAACTGCCGACTCTTCCCTTTCCTCTCCATTGTCGGAAGCAGAGAGCATGGTGCAGGCTCCTTGATATCATCCACTAGGTACCTCTGAGTATCGGCAGCCGTGGAGCCAACGCTGCTTGGAGCCTTTGGTTCGCTTTGGCTACATGTCTGTGTCGGTGCCTCGATACTCAGAGTGAATTCAGGAACATGCATTGGTGCCGTCAAATGTGGGTTCTCCTTGATGAACCTGAACATATTCCTCCGAAATTCCTCAGACGATTGATCCACGAAGGAATCCTCGGGCTCTACAACACACCGTGCCTTGGAAGAGAAACCTCGTGTGCGTCCACGATGTTCCTTGGTCCCGAGAGCAACGTAAGCTACTTATCAGCTTCCTTTCCCTTTTGCTTCTTTGCCTTCTGGGACGCAGCAAACTCCCTGGCTTTCTGCACCACTTCACTAACCTGGGAGTTTTTTGGCACCAACTTCCCGTTACCAAGTTTCTTCAGCCGTGCAAAGAGCCAGTTTCGAGTACGGACGGACATGTCTCCATACTCGACCTCCTGTCCCGATTCGCGGGCTTCCTGTTCCCTTTTCCTTCATATTGGAATCTTGGCTTTGTAGCCTCCAGGCACAGATTATGATGCAGTTGGTTCTTTCTATTCAGAGATTTGAATATATCGCTGATCGACTTGAACTCTTCAGAGGACCTGGACTTGACGAAGGCGTTCCAGTCATTGAGTGGGATAAACCCAAATTCCTTCAATGGGTCTCGACCAGTTTTGATGAAGTCCTTGTCTAGGTTATATCTGAACATGCGAAGGCACTTTGACATTATCCTTAGAGTAGCCGCTTTCATGGCTTCAAGAGAGTGGGAAGGGAAAATGTACTTGGCGTCAATCAGACCCCACAAACGATCTTTCTCCGTGTCGGGTACCTGCTTCCAGTTTGACCAGGTGATCTTCTCTTTCTCTCTAACGAAACACCCACAATCATTGCGCCAGTTTGCCAAGATTCCCTACGGCTCGATTGGCGACCCATCTTCGCTAACCCTATCCACTCTGTGGATGCCAGAACTTAGCTTGTTCCGCTTCCTTTTTCCTTGATTTTTCTCCTTCTGCATAGAGCTCGTTTCAGGAGCGGCTACTTGTTGGTCTGCCAGCACTATGGCAGCAGCGTCTTCCACGAACAACCGTTTTCGTTTACTTCGCCGTGGTCGTGGCTGTTGAGGAATCTACGAAATAACGAACTTAGAAGTCAATTCAATGAAACTATTAACTTCTAACGTAATAGATGTCGATGACCCGATACCATATCATTTGGATCGTAATCGGGGTCCGGAGGTCCCTCAGCGCGTTGCCTTTTACCGCACTGAGGAAAAGGAGGCGATTCAGCCTCATAGGGATCAACCTCTTCCCATTCGTTATCACTGGGAAGTTCCTCAGCAGTTGGGCTCCTGTCTGCTTGCTTTCCTTTGTCCATTCTTTTATACTCTTAAATGATTACTGTGTAATAACCGAAACCTTATTAGGTTTATTCATCTACTAAATATTTATGTTAAAAAAATCATGCCTCGGCATCAGAATGAGGATAGCGTTATCTTTATGCAAAAAGGTAGACTTCCCAGAGTCGCGCGGCATGTCAAGCCAAATGCTTTTCACTTCGCATCGACACGACACGTCGACTCTGGGAAGTCTACCTATGGCTATCCTACCTCATCATTTGCCGACAAAGAAAGTTATCAAATAAAAAAATTAAATTGCTCTTAGTGCGGGTTACCGAATTAACGGGCATCCAACGCTCTAAGGTCCTTGACTCGAGTGGCAACATATATCCAATATCTTAAGATATGGTCCAGGTTGCCACACCCGTCTCGCTTAGTCCGCACTCATCATCGAGCATTGGCCTCAGCATACAACTTCAACTATGACATCATCGCAGTAGCACATCTATCAGTGAGAGAGAAACAAGAGGGGAGGAGAAGAATAATAGTGCAGTGGCGGGCAATGACAACGAGCCATGTAAATCAGTCAAAATGATGCACTAGTACAAAGAGAGGCTTTAGTGGCGGGCGGGTAACATCCAGTGTGCTACTGCTCAGAGTCAATAGGTACTGATCTGGGTCATCATCGACCATTGTACTACTGCTCAGAACCAAACAAATAAGCTTCATCGACCATCATCGTACTACTATTTTTTATTATAGAGAAAATGCATCATCACCCATGTTCATTTAGGCAAAAAAAATGAAATCAATCTGCAGCCAACGAAAGTAGAAGAATTGGCTCAGATATATGGACACAGCCAAAGATAACAGCCACATCAGGGCAAACAAAATATATATCAGGAGATCAACAGCACATTAGTAGTATATATCAGGCCAAAAAAAAAATTTTGACAGCAGCCAAAGTTCCAGCAGCGTCACAAGCAGTTAACAGCTAGCATCACAAGTATAGAAATACATGCTAGCAGCAAGAAAAGAGAACAAGTGCAGGGGCAAATTTCATGAATTAAGGAGCACTAAAAAGCTATCTTTTTACTAGCAACATATAGGCAAAACAGATTGAGCAAGCACTGTCCAAATTATGCCTGCAAAAATCCAGCAACCACATGGTCCTTAAATCTTCCAATTTCATGTTACTTCAATAAAATTCTGCCTGCACAAAATCTTCTAACATATATCAGGGAAAAAAAAACTGGCAGTAGCCAAAGTGCTCGAGCTCAACTGATAGTGCATGATTTGAAGACTATGAGCAGCAAGTAATCAGCCAACAAGCACAGCCCTTGCCTCGGCCAGAACAGATATGTTGCACAGCAATAATGAGAGATACATCCTCTCTAAGACACTATAAGCAGCAAGTAATCAGCCAACAAGCACTGCCATTGCCTCGGCCAGAACAGAGCAGCAAGTAATCCAACAAGCACTACCACAGCAAAAATGAGAGCTACATCGATCTTCTCTAACACACGGTCCTTATTGTAGCCAAGAACAGCTAGCTGGACGGCAGAAGAGCAGAACAAGGGGGGACAGAGCAGAAGAGGGGAAGAGGAGAGGGGGGGCACCTGGACGGCGAGGTCGGCGAGGACGGGCAGGTTGAGCACGGCAACGGGGACGGCGCGGTCAAGGGCGGCGAGGTCATTGGCGGCGACGTGGAGCCGCGGCTAGGTTGAGGACGGGGAGGACGGCGAGGTCCACGAGGTCGGGGAGGACGGCGCGTCGAGCTTCGGGATGGCGGCACGAGCTTCGGGACGGCGAGGTCGAGGACGGCGGCGGGGACGACGAGCTCCTGGAAGGCGAGGTCGACGATGGCGGCACGAGCTCCGGGACGGCGAGGTCGAGGACGGCGGCGGGGACGACGAGATCCAGCGGCGGGGACGGCGGTTCGGGGGCGACAAGATCCAGTGGCGTGGGGAGGAGGGTTCCGACGACGAGGGTTGCGGCGAGGAGGGAGGCGGTGGAGGAGGGCGGCGCGGAATTTTGGCAGACAGACAGCGTCGCGCGTGAAATCCTCCAAGTTAGGGTTTCGCGGCGGCGTCAGCTGCCTTATATAGGGGCATACAACAGTGGCGGGCGGTGCCGACGCCACCGTCCGCCACTGCACGGGTGACGTCATCCCGTGCGCCACTGAAAAAGGTCACGGTGGCGGACGGGGTGACGTCACTCGTCCGCCTTAAGAGACGCATCGTTGAATACTTAAATAAAAAATCCTCTTTCCTTCAAGAACATTGTTGTGTCTCAGTGGCAAGCCGTCTGCCTCATATGTTGGAGGTGCTGGGTTCGAAACCCGCCCAACACCATTTTTTGAATAAAATTGTTTTTATTTTCGCAATTCATATTCAAATAGTATTTAAATTTAAATACAACTTGTTCTATTTTTTTCACTTCTTATATTAATATGATATTTTTAAATAGAACTTTACCTTTTTTCTTTCTATATTGACATATTATTTTTCAACTAGTAACTGGCCCGTGCATTGCTACGGGAGTCAAACAAATTTTACAAAAATAACACTCTTGTTAAAGCTAACACAAAATTAGATACCAGATTCAAATTGGACTTAATTTTAGAAAATGGTATAACGACATTGGCACCTATATTGTTCTAACATGCATTTTGCATTGTGCCAGAAACCAAGAAAGTAAAGAAAAAAAATATAAGCATAATATATATTTCCCTGGTTATTCTCACAAAGTGAGAAACAACATAAACCCAATTTGCAACTTTTTCTAATTTTTTTTCCTCACATATAAAAATGAGCAAGTGCATATCGTTTGAAGCAAACCCTTATTCAAAATCTTTTCAGCTGCACCCATATCACTTTCTCTCACCCATGTCATTTGAAGCCTCCACTAAAGCAAGAAGGTGAGCTTGCCCTGTGATCGATTGGTAGCAAGCAGGCTTTACATCTGCATATCATTCTCTAGAGAACGAACAACTGTAGTGAATTGACGTACCTAGCACGCCAAGTGCGACGCATCTAGACAGATAAGGAGGATGGAGATCGTCGACCTCTGCAGGTCTTTGTTCATGTTCAAGAGTGATACATGGCGCGCGGAATACCACATCCTTGGCGTCCGAATTGGCAACAGATTTGACATGCAGGTTGGCTTTTTCTCTCAAGACATGAGACCGTAGACGATGTGTGCCTGCGGGGATGGCGAGCCTAGACGTGCTCGAAGATGTCATTTGTTTATTTGCTCACCCGTTTGCCGACTGCTATCCCGGCCCTGTGGGCAGTACCTAGATTTTGGGACGTCCGAAGATGTCATTTGTTTATTTGCTCACCAGTTTGCCGACTGCTTTCCCGGCCCTGTGGGCAGTACCTAGATTTTGGGACGTCCGCGTGAGCAGTCCTTGCAAAGCCGGACTATGGTGAACAAAAGGAGCAAATTATTGAGTAAAACCAACAGAAACAGAAAAAAAAATCAGTAATACAATGCAAATGCCAAAGAGAAATCAGCCGTCGTGTCATTAGTTCCCATTGGGCAACTTCCGCGTGACCTCCACTGCCACTGCAGTTGAATGAAAAAAAAATTAACGCGCTGCCACAGAGGGAAGTAGGATTCGAACTCGGATCTGCAGGGAGGAAGAAGACATCACTACCGCTAGGCCACGCACCAGTATTTAACAGAGAGCACTTCGGAATGTATAAGATCAAATAAAAAGAACTCCAATTTCAAATCAAATCGAATTCGACACGAATTTAAACGGGCAGAGGTCTGAAATCTGAAGCTGAAAATCCGGCTGACGACTTCTTTGAGACTTATTAAGTAGTAAAGACAAATTTAAACGGGCAGAGGTCTGAAATCTGAAGCTGAAAATCCGGCTGACGACTTCCTTGAGACTTATTAAGTAGTAGAGAAAATTATTTCTTTCTTTTCACTTCTTGTATTAAAATAGTATTTCTAAATACAACTTTAAGTTTAATAGAGTACTTAATATATTTTACAAAAATTGGAAATATAGTAATTAATATATTATTTTTATTTTAAATACAACTTTAACTATTTTTTTACTTCATATATATAATATTTTGTGATAAATTTGTGTAACTATTGTTTTCATTTTCTTTTCACTTCTTATATAGCAATAGTATTTTCAAAAAGAACTTTAATATAGTACTTAATATATTTTACAACAATTAGAAATATAGTACTTAATATATTACAACCACACGATATTTAATAATAAATATTGTACTTAATGTATTAAAACCACACGACTTAATATATTACAACCACACGATATTATACAATAATTGGAAATATTGTACTTAATATTTAGCCTTTCACTACTTTTCCTTCGCAATCGGTGCGCAAGTAGGGCACCACGGATGAATAGGTGAGATCAAGTTCAAGTTGACTTATCCGGTTTGTATCAGCAAAGAAGGACACTTCATCAAACTGGTTGTATTCTTCTTCATCCGTGGCACTGTCAACTCCGATGATTCTTTGTTTTCCATAGACAACAACCTGCTTCTTCCAGTCAGTTTCTGGGTCAGGTGCATACCACACTTGCGCGACATTTTGGGCGAGTATCCAAGGATCATCCTTGTGACCAACAATGTTTAGGTCAACAATAGTCATGCCGAATTCATCCACATGGACCCCTTGGTCCTTGACCCATACGCACTTGAATATAGGGATTTGTAAGGACATTCCATAGTTGAGTTCCCAAATCTCTTCAATGTATCCGAAATATGTGTTCCTGTTTCCGTCACTGTCCTTTGCGCTTGTTGTTACACCACTGTTTTGGCACTGACTCTTATTGTCCTTTGCTTTGGTGTAAAATGTGAACCCATTAATGTCAAACGGTTGCCACGAAGTGACAAGACTTAGTGGACCATCTGCCAATAGATGCATCGTCTTTTCATCTGTTGTCTCTCCAACTGGCAGGTTTTGGTTCTTCAACCATATAGTGAAACAGCTCTTGTGCTCCTGCATGATCCAATCTTCATCGCGTGTGGGATTTTCTTTAGAAAGTTGTTGCAAGTGTGGCTCAACGTATTTTGCGGCAATCTTTAACTGATGCAGGATGCTGTAATGTGCTTGACTCACTCTTTCGTAACTCGCATCGGTGAAGGTTTTTCTTCCTTTAGTTCCTTTACCAGCGAGCCTTCCCTCGTGCCGCGACCGCGGAACACCTATTTGTTTCCCATCTGTCATGTAATCGTTGTAGCACTCTAAAACCTCTTCTGTTGTGCAGCCCTCTATCATGGATCCCTCAGGATTTTTGGGACTGCGCACATAGTTTTTCCATAACGTACATATACCGCTCATAAGGGTACATATAGTGAAGGTAAGAAGGCCTAAGAACAAGTATCTGATCTGCTATGTGGATCATATAGTGCTCCATCGTATCAAAAAATGTGGGGGGAAGCACATCTCGAGTTGGCACATAGTCTCCCGCATCAGTTTACGTATCTTTTGCAATTCTCCAACGTCGATGACCTTCTTGGAGACGGCATTAAAAAAGTGGCACATCTGTGTGATTGCAATCCTGACATATGGGTGTTTGATAGCCCTTGCAGCGATCGCGAGGAACAAAGAAAGCATCATATGGCAATCATGCGTGTTGTAGCCACTTATCTTTAACTCGGTCATTGAGACTAGATTCTTTATGTTGGTTGAGAAACCTGTGGGAACCTTGATACTGCGTAGGCACTTGCATATTGCTTTTTTCTTCTCTAGTGTCAGGTTAAAACTGGCCGGCAGAAGGTAATACTTTCCATTCTCCAACTGCTCAGGGTGAAGCTCTTTCTTTATTCCTTGTTTTTGTAGGTCTTTTCGAGCGCGGAGCCCGTCCTTTGTCTTGCCTGGTGTGTCCATAAGGAGACCTGTGCTGCTATCAAAGACACCCGTCATAACGTGCATAAGGTCGATTGCATGACCTATTTCCAACTGTTTCTAGTACGCTAAGTACCTATGGAAAATTGATTTCTTCTTAAATATTGCATCCTTTGGAAGCTGATCGGACTTGTTCCGCTTTCTCCCCTTGACTGGCTTGCCAAAAACAACCTTGTAATCTTTCACCAGATTTGTCGTCGCGAAGCACTGGTGCGGGATCTTTCTCCTCTGTACCATCAAATTCTTTCATCATTCGACGGTATCTATGATTTTTTGGTAAGAATCGTCGGTGTCGTATGTACACCAGCTTGCAGAAATGAAGGTGCACGCATGATGTTTGGTCAACGCAAACAACGCATGCCGACTTCCCTTTTACCTGGCCGGTTAGGGTCAGGCGAGCGGGATTGTCATTGATGGTCATGAAAATAATAGCATAGAGGGTGAAGTGCTCCTGTCGGTGGGCATCCCACATGCGAACCCCCTCTTCCCACAGCTTCTGCATGTCTTCCATCAAAGATTCCAAAAACACATCTATATCATTGCCAGGTTGTTCTGGACCGGATATAAGGGTACTCAGCATGAGGTACTTTCTTTTGTGGCACAGCCATGAAGGAAGGTTGAAGACGCATAGAATCACCGGCCACGTACTATGTGGGTTCCTCATGCCACCGAAAGGATTCATTCCATCCGTATTCAAGCCAAATCTCACATTCCTCGGATCGTATGAGAACAGAGGGTTGTCGACGTCAAACTTTTTCCACTGTCAGGCATCCGCGGGGTGACGAAGCTTTCCATCCTTCTTGCGCCCATCTTCAGCGGCATGCTGAGTCATGAGTTTGGCGTCTCTGGAGTTTGCGAACAGACGCTTCAAGCGATCGACTACCGGTAGGTACCACACCACCAGTGCCGGAATTTTTCTGCACTCAACCTCATCTTCTTCCCCTTTGATGAGGACATCCTCCACTATTACCCGCTGGCAAAGACGCAACAGAAAAAGGGCCCTAGTGGCTCAGTTGTAGTCGGGCGGCGACCGTGTGAGCCTCTGAATAATCCCACCTTGCTTGGCTCGGGAGGAGGAAACCACCTTAAAAGGGAGAGCCACCCTTCCCCTATCGGACTAGTCTTTTAGGGAGATTAGGCCTTTCCCTGAGTGGGTGCGTATAAGAACTGTTGGGGTCCGGGCAACCTTAATTTATTGGGCCTCGGCCAACCCCACCTGGGCCGGATGTATCATTTGGTATCAGAGCTGGGCCCTTGTTTAAGGGGGTGAGAATGATGAGGACATCCTTCACTATTACCCGCTGGCAAAGACGCAACAGAAAAAGGGCCCTAGTGGCTGAGTTGTAGTCGGGCGGCGACCGTGTGAGTCTCTGAATAATCCCACCTTGCTTGGCTCGGGAGGAGGAAACCACCTTAAAAGGGAGAGCCACCCTTCCCCTATCGGACTAGTCTTTTAGGGAGATTAGGCCTTTCCCTGAGTGGGTGCGCATAAGAACTGTTGGGGTCCGGGCAACCTTAATTTATTGGGCCTCGGCCAACCCCACCTGGGCCGGATGTATCACCCTTCGTCCTGATGACTGGTCCTATCGTCTCTGTTCCTCTTTCGTCCTTTCTTCTTGATGTTCATGGTACAACAGTCATCAACATTGTCATTGTATCTTTTGTACCGACTAGCCTTACAAACTGGACACCTCACCTTGTCTGCGTGTTCTTTACGGTACAGGATGCAGTGATTCGGGCAAGCGTGTATTCTTTGTACGCCTAATGTCAACGGAGACAACAGCTTCTTTGCGTGGTACGTGCTTGTGGGCAAAGCGTTCGGTTTCGGCAATGTGTCGCCTAAAACCTGCAGAAAATCATTGAAGCTACTGTCTGACCACCCGTTGCTGGCCTTTAGTGTGAGGAGTCGAAGCACCGTCTGTAATACCGTGCACTCCCTCTCACATCCTTTGTCTTCCGAGTAGAGAGGCTCTCTCGATGCCTTATCCAACATCTCTGCGTTATCCAAGCCTTTCTTTCTGTTGTGGAATAAATCCTCATTCGCCATATCACGGAGTATTTCCTCTACATCGAGGCCTTTACATCCTCCACTCTCGTGTACCGAGCCATCATTTTCGGCGTTACACTGATCTGCACTATAACGCTCATTGTTGTCTCGTGCCCTCTCTACGTGACTGTTGCCTTCTGCACTTTCCTGCACGTTGTTGCCTTCTCGAGTGTATGGTGTTTCACCATGTTTGATCCAGACTGAGTAGTGGTCCATGGAACCCTTCACCAACAAGTGCTCATGAATAGTTTCATGTTCCTCAAACAATACATTATTCTTGCATCTCTTACAAGGATAACATATAGCCCTTGTATTTTGACTTGCAGCGTGAACCTTGACGGCTTCAACAAATTTGGTGACTTCCTCGAAATATATTATTGGATCTCCTCCACCCCCATTGTACATCCAAGATCTATCCGTCATCTACAATATTTGAAAAAATAATTAAACAAAGGAATAGGAATTATAAAATAAGAATAACAATGCTATACAAATTTGACATAATATTTTTATTCACCATCCTCTCTCTCTTACATATGGTGCATACATCAAAAACATTGATCTCTCAAAGTACAGTAAAAACTCACAAGACAAACAACATAGGACATGGAAGGTGAACGTGTTAGATAGGATCTACTAATTCCCCCTCAAAAAAACAATAGAATCATCTCAATTGAAGGAAAAAAGTTTGCAACCCTAGATAAACTTTATCCTCAAAATTAACCATGAAAAAGACATCTAAACACAAAAAGGCTCCAATGGATGTTAAGGATTTACCTCCTAGATCAAATCCCCCAAAAAAAAAAACGAGATCATAACCTTCCCCCCTTGTTTTCTAATTTTTCCCCGCCGCCGTACGGACATCAATGTCGCGATGATCCGGTACTGGTCGCGTTTATATAGGGAAGACAGCAGTGGCGGGCGCCCTAACGTCAGCATTGTCCGTCACTGAAAACGCATATCAGCGACGGACGGCGTGACGTCAGCAGTATCAGTGGCGGATCCCATGACGTCATTACGTCCACCACCGCCACCACCGCGTCAGTGGCGGACTGTATGACGTCACTCCGTCCGCCATTATATGCACTGAATATCAGTGGCGGCGCTGCTGACGTCAGCGTCCGCCACTGATTTGGAGCTCAGCAGTGGCGAATGCTTGTGATGTCACGACATCCGCCATTATTGACTTCTTTCCGGTGGCGGACGGCTGTGACGTCACTTCAACCGCCACTGGTATGTCCTGCTGGTCCTGTAGCCGTGATGACGCCAGCCCGTCCGCCACTGCTACAGTACCTCACATCGAGCTAGCAGTGACGGATAGAAGGGTGTCCGCGACTGCTGTAAAAAATCATGTGTCATATTTGGCTTTTTTTGTACTAGTGTTTCTCTGGAGCTCTTCCTTCTTCCCGATCTACCTATCCCCAAACCTCTACCTCCTCTAGAACGTGACATATCCCTGCCCCTTATACTTGGGAGGCTCGGTGTACCCAAAGGGCTAGAGGGTCTCCCAGAGCAAAGTGGTGAACCCAGGCCTATGGAGGCCCGGGGTGTGTGCCCATCCCTCAGCATCGTAGACAATGTTGCTGGAACTCGCCATCTGTGAGAAGAAATCATTGCTAAAGCATTACCAAAAAAAGTCAAACGGAGAAAGACATAGCCGGAACAAAACAAAAAGAAATGAGCCTATGATGAAATCAGATTATGGATGCACAACTTAGACATCCTCACGAAAGAAAATCTTTGTTGAATTATACTCGATGATACAGTTGGACATTCGATGTGAAGGGTTTAGTAACAGTGTAAGGTTTAAATACATTATTTTTGTGTAAGTTTTTAATTTCATCGTATTAACAAGAGAGTAATAGCATTATTTTTTTGTAAGTTTGTAAATTCATCATTTTGAAAAGGCCTGTTGCTTTTGCTGGTGGTAGATTCAGTAACTGAAACTTACTTAAAAATAAAAAGAATAAATTTTGTATAAATTAAGGGTGGTGCAATTTAATCCATAAACTGACTTAATCAACACTTTGAAAGAGTTTGAGGAGTTTTCCTCCACGTGAGCTTATAAAGATTTATAACCAGATAAAAAGTTTAATTTCTGTTCTTGAATTACCAGTCTCAAAGAAACCTTCTCAGGATTTCCATGATTTATGCACTTATACTGAAATATTTAGAACAAAACAAGCACTAAATAACATTCTTTAATTCATGCCATCGACAGAAAAGTTATTTCGGAACACTAATATTTCTCATGTGTAGACCGGAACATAAATAAGGTAACAGGTTTGGTAATTTTTGTAGTCACATTAGACTTCAGTCGATTTAACAGTTACACAAATGTTCCCATTCACAGGAAATTGTAGATCTAGATTTTTACACAGCCATGGCCCATGAATTTGAGCTAGGAATTAGACCAACAAGAAAGCTGAGCCATATAGCAGAGGATCTATGGACAGAAGTAACTGATGCAAGGCTTGAGGCGTGAGGTTCACGGCGGCGCGGATGGCGCTCGGTGAACGATGTCGAGGAAGAAGGGCGTCGATCTCCAGGATTGAGCCGGGAGGTGATGGTCGACCAGCACCAAGACGAGGGGAGCTTTCCAGCGGCCTTCCCGCTCGGCTTGACAGGGAAGGGGAGGTGGCGGGGCTTGTTTTGTGCCGGTGGCAATGGTGGTGCGGTGGCGACCAGGAGAGGGGGAAATGGAAGAAGATAGCGGATGGGTCATTGTGTTTATACGGAGGCGAGGCCCAAGGTAGCTCCGTCATGGCGACGCAGCTCATTGGCGACGGCCAAGCGGCGTGCGGCCGCCTCTGCTGCCTAACCAAAGGAAGAGAATACAAGAAAGAGGGTATGGCAGGTGGGACCAGCAGCAAGCCCTTTGATTTTGTTCCTTTTCCTCGTCCCAAAACAATCAGTTATTGATCGAGCCCACCATTCATGTTTTTCAGATAACAAAAATCAATATGATCTACAACTTATGGGGCCAGGTCGAGGTCTCCAATGTGGTTTCTTATTTTGTACATTTGTAGGAATTCTTAGGGATACCACGTTGTTTGGTAAAATTATAAGAAAAAAGTCACTAAATTCATATTTCGAGGTCGAGTATCTGATAAAAGTATTTGTAGTGTGCCGTGGAAAGTGTTTAGCATCACTGAAATAGACATAGCTTTTTTAATCAGAAGCATGACACATTCGAATGATTCAAATAATAAATAAACTCTGCATGCCCTAGTATCTCCAACATGTGCACTGATAGAGATAACATGTCACACGTCGATAGACAGTACAACTAGCTACCCTCTCTTTGGTTCTGTCTACATATTTTCCTTCTGTTGCATGCCAGTTCCATCTTAACAGAACATGTATACCTATCAATTCACTCATGCTTAGATGAGCAGCCCCTGCTACACTATTGTAACATTGTTACAAATCGATATGTCAGTCCTCCTTGACTTATACCTACCATTCTTCGGTCCATATATGAACGGAATGTCCATCACAAGCAATTGACTACACAACCAGAGTCGGTCAATGTGCACACAATCACCATTTCACATTCAAACCCGGAGAATTGCAATTTCGCCACCATCTCACATTCAAACCCGGAGAATTGTAACTAGTGTGAGATCTTTCATACAATAAAAAAAACATAATCCTGCATGAGACATCGAGTGTGCAAATGTGACTCTTATTTGGCACTATTGATTTGGCAAGCCCGGCCTAGTGAGATGCAAAAAGAACTAAATATCCTTATCTTCTATATGGATACACGTATGAATACTTACCCCTATGAACACACATGCGCACAACCTTCCCTTATGAGTGCCAACGAGAGAATAGACTAGCTGGTCTTGAGATTCATGAAGTCATCACAAATCCCTTACTATCCATAGGTACATCACCTACCACAAAGAATAGTTAGACGTGAATGCAACACTCGTGCCAAGTTCACAACTTGTTGAACCCATGTGAGTTGGTTCCACCTAACGAACCTAACTAGCTAATTAAGTTATACTCAATTTGATGGCTCAAATATGATTTTCGCTGCAACTTGCAAACAGAGAATGCAAACCAAACATCCAAATATTGCGAAAATCCAGTTACATTTAAGAGGGTTCTTATATAGCTGAAACTTTCTTGTAGTCTTTAGTTGTTTTGTTGCTTAGAGCAATTTAATTAGGGAAAGTTTTTGTGTTACCATCACTTTAGATGTTACCGTTTACTAATTGAAATATCATCTCTTAAAATATACATAAAATTCAAGAAAAAAAATAGAGAGCTATGTTGTCTTCCACCATCATACAAAATTAGATATGCAACAAAAAATTTGTACAAGAGACCAGCATTTCATCTCAAATCTGTAGTCAGCTACTTCATTTATATGTTGATTTATCCATTTTCTTTTTTGCATCTTACTCAAGGTTTTGTTTCAAATAAAATTTTATATGGGGTTAGATGATGACTACAAGGACTATCCATAAACATTTTTATTGGAATTTTTAATACACTTTTAGTAGTGTATTTTCTGGTTAGTAATACGCTAACACCTAATCTGCTTTTTTTAGATCAATACCTAACCCGCTTATAACAGTACACATGCACTCATTGTTAAGTGCGTTATATATAAATGGTTTGGGTTCAGCACAAAATCCATTTCTCGTTAACAGAACATCATGCATATAAGAGTGCACAAGAGAACTACAAAAAGCGAGAGCTAATCGGAATGGAATCAAGGCACTGGTAGGACTCATCTGAAAATATAATGCCTTGCTCCCATTTCATTGAGTCTAAAATAATAAAGATGGTTCAATTTTTTTTTTTTTTGCGAATTACACAGTACAACTCAGACACTCACAACGCACGCACACTCACCCCTATGAACGTACATACGCAAACCCTACCCCTATGAGCATCTTCGAAGACTGAGCCGGCAAATCCTCGAGATTGACGAAGTCACCACTGGCGCCTCGCTGTCGACGGCTACGTCGCCTCCCGCTGAACGCACAACGCCGTTAAATCCTAGAAAATTCACTCCCACGGGGAGTCGAACCCAGGACCTCAGGTGCTACTGAGGCTCTTGTAACCGTTAGGCTACAGACCCTTTCGCAAAGATGGTTCAAATTGTGTAGACATATAATTCATAGAAGTCGATGTTATTATTTTGTGGAGTATGGCGTAAATTTCCGCAATCAAAAACCAATGTGTGGGTTGCCGTACTTGTAACAACATTTTTAGTGATGAATTGGCCAAAAAAACGGCCAGCCGGTGTCCCTAGTCGGCACTGTTCACGAGTTTTTATCACTAAATAATCAAAATATATGGTTTTTCATCAAAAAATGGCTTGTTAGTGACGAAGCACGAAAATATCATTAAAGTTGGTCAAGAACGGGAAAAAAAGGCCAAAATAGTAATGAAATGGAAAGCAGCCCTCTGAAAACGTCATAAATCATCAGCAGATTTCTTCTAGTGAGGCTGCATTTGCATGATTGCGTATCGCTGTTCCTCTCGCCTCTTGTGTCTTGTCAGCAAGGATTCTACTCATAAATTTTGCTTGCTTGGAGCTCGAGTTGAGGACGACATACTGCTGAAGAGTATGAATTCGACTCAAAGGTGATGGAAGTTCCTAGAGGATGCTCGGAATGTGTAATTATCTAATATAGACCAAAGCCATCGGCATTACTTGCGGAAAAAATTCCATTTTACTACCTTCTGAGTATCCTCATTGTTCACGGTTGGTATTTCTTACACAGAACAGGAAACACCACTTTAGGCTGGTTAGACTTAGAGCGAATATTCCCGGCTTGGTGCCAGAAATACGTTGGTTTAAGTTACTTGCTTAGGATATACATAATAATCCATAACTAGCACAAGTGCTAGAAATGTATTATTAGTATCCAACATAAAAAATAATCGCAAGCGCATGGATAACCCGTTGTAGCATTTCACCCGAGAGTATTCCAGTATATCGTTATTTATATTTTCCCAAAGGAAGACGTAGTTGACAAGTGTAACACCCAGTGTCCAAAATCCGCTTACCGCCCAGCCCCCACGCGGGGCGGGCACGCCATAGCACCCCTCTTACACTTTCGTCCTCGCTTCGAATTAAAGATGTGCTATGCTTTGAACCAACAAGGGTTATATGCTGAACCTCACCTGGCTAAACAAGCCATGTGGGACTATTCCCACAACCACACCACTTATGGGCCACTTGGGCCGAAACCACTGCTAACAGGCTACAAGGACTGGGGTGTTACAGTCACCACCCCCCCTCCCCCCGCCTTAAGAGCTGACGCCCTCGGAGCACACCGTATACACAGCAAGCGGATACCCAAGATCTTCCTTTGGTGCATGGTCATGCCATGTCCCCTCCACGGGCATGACACGCATGCGCAAGTACAACGAGAGTCGGCTCTGAATACCAAATGTAACACCCTGCGTCCAAAATCCGCTTACCGCCCAGCCCCCACGCGGGGTGGGCACGCGCATGCACATGGCACCCCTCTTACACTTTCATCCTCGCTTCGAGTAAAAGGGTTAACTCGGAGGTGCTATGCTTGGAACCAACAAGGGTTATATGCTGACTCTCACCCACCTAAACAAGCCATGTGGGACTATTTCCACAACCACACCACTTCTGGGCCACTTGGGCCCAAACCACTACTAACAGGCTACAAACGGGCTGGGGTGTTACAGTCACCCCCCTTAAGGGCTGACGTCCTCGGAGCACACCGAATACACGGCAAGCGGATACCCAAGATCTTCCCTTGGTGCACGGCCATGCCATATCTCCTCCACGAGCACGACATGCATGCGCACGTACAACGAGAGTCGGCTCTGAATACCAAATGTAACACCCAGCGTCCAAATCCGCTTACCGCCCAGCCCCCACGCGGAGCGGGCACGCGCATGCTCATGGCACCCCTCTTACACTTTCGTCCTCGCTTCGAGTAAAAGGGTTAACCCAGAGGTGCTATGCTTGGAACCAACAAGGGTTATATGCTGACCCTCACCCACCTAAACAAGCCATGTGGGACTATTTCCACAACCACACCACTTCTGGGCCACTTGGGCCGAAACCACTACTAACAGGCTACAACCGGGCTGGGGTGTTACAACAAGTATGCTTATACTCATGGTGTTACAAAAGATGGGTCATAGCCACATTCCAGTGCAGGGGTAAAGTGTAAATAGATATGATGATAGTGTGACACACAGCAGGCAATTCCACTCTCTTATAAAATGTGAGAGGCAACTCTAAGCAGGTCTAAGACTAAGTAAGAAGGTTGCTACTCCTACTGTACATCATCATGTAGCGTGCCAAGCTTCTACCTATAGCCTAAGCTGCACACAAGCCAGAATTAAGCTGTTCTACTGCAAAGCCATCATCGGGAGATCCAGCGGTCAGAGTCTGCCCCGACCTCCAGACTTTCCTATTTACTCCAACGCCATGCCCGAACGTGGAGGATTACAAGGGACGGACTGGGCTGTCACCACCTGCCGCCTACCTCTACAAATCGTGGGACACGAACACGCAACCAAGGTTGGAAAGAAAGCCCTAGCACCATGCTAGCGTAACTAATCACAACTCTAGATCCCTCGAGGCACCCGCAAGGCGATAAACCTAGAGCACCTTTGCAGGACAATGGACCCGATGACTAAGCAGGTGAGGGACAACTAGTTCTAACTAGCGATTACTTAGACAAGGGATCAAAGCTAGCACTACGTTCGCACTCAAGACCGAGCGATGAACGATGAACGATGAAGAACGATCATCGTTAACCGACTGTCAAGTATGAACGAACGACGAACGAACAATGAACGATCATGAACGAACATCGATGAACGATGAACGAACATCAACGAACGAAGAACGTTCATATGCAAGAACGAGAATGAACGATGAACTAGCATAAGCACATAACTACTACAAGAACGATGATATTCCATTGACAAATAATAAGTCTTACAAAGAGGAAAAGATACAAGGGATATACCCCAAACTCTCTAAGGGACTTGGGAGCCAAAGGGCAGCCCACTACTCAGCCTAGCACTACCTAGAGAGCCTCTAGCTCTGATGTGTGGAGGAGGGAATGAGCCTCTTGTGTTGGTGTGTGTTGAAAGGAGGGGGGTACCCCTCCTTATATAGCCTTTGAAGGTCGGTTGATTTGAGGCGGTTCCCGGCATTGATGGAATTGATTGCAGGGGGAACCGACCTCCCAAGGTCGGTTGCAAACCGCCATAGGAAGCTGGGCCCAGGGGGGGCACCTGTCAGGTCGGCCGACCCAGGGTTTGGGGTCGGTCGGCCCAGGCCTGGCCCCTCCTAGGCTGGGCTTCTGCAGGTTGCCTCCCCATGGCCTTTAGGCCACTTGTCCAGGTGTATGGCCTCAATTGATGTTCTGATGGGTTCTGGGCCTTTTATCCTTGAATTATATTCCCACAGCGAGCGTCATTTTATAGAAGTGTTGAAGTCGTCGCTCTGGGGCATGTTTACACCTGGAATTCCCTGTTTTCCATCTGCACACCAAAATCTAGAGTTACACGTGGAAATAGGTTATTTGATAACAAAATGCAAGCAAGAAGTGTTAGTTCTTCCTTATTTATGGAGCTAATTGACTATCAAATTCTCGGTCTATGGACCGTCAACATTCACTTTAACCCCCTAAACTAAATTTTGGTCCAATTTACTCCCGTTAACTATTAAGATTGGTTCAATTCACTTCCTTTTGAAATTTTTTCTTTTCTTTTCTTTAGGTACCCATCATGTTGAGGGTAAAGTTTTGCGAGATTATAGCGATAAACATACCGTATGTTAGGAAAATTTAAAAGATTCTTTTGTAATTTGTTTTTGTATGTTGGAAGGTGTGGAATACAAATCTAACATGTGAGATAGAATAATTCAAGAAAATATTATGAAAAATTTCTGAATGTATGTTTCTAGCATAGAGTATGATATCATCTATGATACTACAAAATTTGAACTTCAAATACAACCCATACAAAGAGAAATAAAAAAAAGAAAAAATCACTAGGGGGTGAATTGAATCAATGCAGATAGTTCGGAGGAGTAAATCGGACATTTAGGGGTTAAGTGAACATCATAGATACTTAGGGGTAGTAAAATGAACTTCTTTCTTACTTGTGTGAGCACTCGGTTGGTGAGCTAGTGCCAATAATTTTGTGTAAATTTAGTAGTTTGGGAGTGCCAAGAATCGAGGGCCGGGCACTACTGAAAACCGGAATCAAATCTATATCATGTGTGGCACGTTTGCAATTACGCACACATAAATAGAACTGATAAAGAGACGTTACATTTACAGGGTCAGTGTTCCGTATATTCTTTTCCCCAAACAATAGAGTTCAGTTGAAACATCTTGCCTCCTCACGTTACACTAGTACAGATCTGCTGATTTATGACGAAATTACTGTAGATCTGTCACTATTTTGGGGGGTTTTCCATGTTTTCGGCCAACTTTTATGACGTTTTCGCGTTTCGTCACTAAAAATGCCAAAACAGACCCGTTTGGTGACGAAAAGGCGTCACGGTTGCCATTCGGGCCCACGGGTCGGGTCGTTTATGACAGAAACTAAGCGTCACTACCGTTCATTTCAGGATTTCGCCCGCCCGCATCCTAGTCAGCACATAGTGGACCCACATATTCGTCGCCGGAGGGGGGATTTCACCCGCCCGCATCCTAGTCAGCACTCGGTGGACCCACATATTCGTCATTGGAGGGGGGATTTCGCCCACCCGCATCTTAGTCAGCATGTTGTGGACCCACATGTCAGTCAAAACTCGTCCTTTGCTAGAGAGTCCCGCACACGCATCCCAGTCAGCATTATTGTGGACCTACACGTCAGGCACTATTCGTCAATAAAATGGGGAAATATGCCCACAGGCATCCAAGTCAGCACATGGCGGACCCACACGCATCCTAGTCAGCATATTGGGGTCCCATACGTCAGGCAGTATTCGTCATTAAAATAGGGAAATATGCCCACAAGCATATCCTAATCAGCACATGGCGAACCCACACGCTGATACGCATCCATTCGCAAAAAAAATAAAAACCCACACGCATCCTGGACCCACACATGCTGTGTGCGGCAACGCAGAGGCCGGATACTATTTCCATTTTCTAAAAAAAAATCATGGACCCACATGTCACGCTATATTCATCACTAGTCATCTTCCAGTCCAATTGAAATCTGGCTCACTGGTAAATTTCCTCAGCCTGCACCGTGCTGAATTCGTGCGGCCCAAATATTTGGATGGAATTTTTTCGTGCGGCCAGTCGATCCATAGCGATGATTCCCCGGTGCGTTATCGGACCTTGTTTTCTTTTCTGGAAAATAGGAAATGAGAGGTGTGATGGGGAGGAAATGGTTCTTGAGAGAATGAATGGTTGAGATTCAATATGACGGATAAATCAATGGCGTAGATTTACCACTCTATTTCCATTTCCCTATCCCACTCTCGATTTCCCAATTGCCAAATGGCACCTTCGAAAAATTCCATGATGTATCAATGACAAGTAGGACCTGATTGAATTTAAAAAAAAAAGTAGGAACTGATTACAAAAATAAAAAAGACTAGCAAAACTCAGTCCAAAGAGATGGTATGGATGCAGACAGCCTTCTTCTTTTGTATGTCTGTAGTTCAATGCTCGTTCCTCCGCCTCTCATCCGCGCCGCCGAGCTGCTTCTCGTCGTCTCCTGTGCTGATGCAGAGCACTGGACGGCTGGCCTAACCACCTTCTCTGTCCTCCGGCCATTGTAAACCCAGGCACGAGAGAATAGAGATTCACCGCTGCCGTGCTGTACAGATTCGGAACCCGACCGCGTAGCCCTACGTCCAGCGTTTCGCCGCCGTCGTGCTTCTCCGCCACGTTCCGCAACTCCGAGGTCGATTCCTGCTGCTGGTGATCTATGCTGGGTGGCTGCCCCATCGCCCTCTTCATCTTTTACAGTGGTGAGAACCCAACTTATTTTTCCCCTTTTCTGAGCAATCCCCCAAGTTTTTTTTTTGAGCCACTATATTCCTTTATTGATAGAAAATATGAGACAAATGCTATTGAAATTCGTTGCCTGTCGTCGCTATATGCAATTTCGTGGGATTTATTATCGATTATTATCAAATGTCTTATGTGATTTGTGTTTGCTCACGCTCCGCCACTGCTTCCTTGCAGTTCAGTGATAGATGGCTCGTACCAAGCATCCACGATCACAGCCAAGATGGGGGTGCTACTGTCCCTTTTGGGGACAATCAGCGTGCAGGGAAGATGAATGCGGTCACTCAAGCCCAGACATCTGGTCCTCACACGAGGCAGAGAGGCCGGTCCAGTAAACAGCAGACCGAGGTTATGACAGCTGGTACCTTGGCCAATCAGCGTCCCGGTTATGCGCGTGCACGAGGCGGGATTAGTTCTACGAACAAGAGGCCTTGAACGGCGATGCCTTCAGAGGGTTATTCCAAGAAGCAGCACCGCTTACATGACCATATTTCGTATCACGACGATGATGATTCTTTAGATGACTGTCCCGAGGAAGAAGAATCCCCATCTTGCAAGCAAGGGCAGGTGATACGTAAGGATAAAAGCAAGCATCTCAAGGCATTACGCTTGGTAACGCCTGAGATATGGTTTGCTGGGACTGATCAGTTGACTGCTACTCATCGCAGTTTAATAGAAACCTGAAAAAAGAGGAAAATCAGGCTGTTTGAACACAAGATACTGTACTGGCCTGCTCTGAAGAAAGCAGCGGGGGGTACCAACATCTACGCATACTTTGCCCAATTCAAGGGATTGAGTGAGTTAGTTTCACAGGACAGCAAATATGTTGAACGATGGGTCCGACAGTTCTATGCTACAGCCTACATTCCTTTTAACCGAGACTGGATCGGATTCATCTTTGAGGGGAAAAATTTACGAGTCCAGAGAGAACAGCTAGTAGAGTACCTCGGAGTCGATCTTCACGAGGACGCGTGTATACATCGGTTAGCATATCCAGACGAATCACCTCCTCGCCGTCCTAAGGGTGGCAAATCCCCTTCGAATGAGCAGCTCGATCTAATTTTTACACAGGCCCCGACAGGAAATGTTCCAAGCACTAATGGTCTTACCAGAGAGGCGAAGGTGGTTCACGAACCACTGAGGGGGACCTTGTTACCACGGTTGGGCAATGCTGGCGTTATGACTCATCTACAGCAATGGCTCCTTATTCACTTCATGGGTCTCCAACAGTTCGACATTGTGGACTTATTACTTTGTGAGACTGAGGATGTCATCACTGATGGGTTAGGTTTGCGCCGACAGCAGCCGTACGCTCACATCATCTCGTACTTTCTAAGTCAGATTCGCAGGGACAAGTACAAAATCTACGAGGAGGAGTCGTCAGAATTCAAGCAGTACATTCCGGCTAAACCAGAAGACATACGCCGTGGTCCGAGGGACAAGAAGATTGAAGCCGTTCACATGCTCCCAGCAGCTGATCAGTTTGCTGCAGGTAAGCTATCTGAGAAGGAGGTGGATGTTGCGAGTGGAAGCGACGGCAACCACGTTAATCCGCAGACTTTGGGACACCCATGCCACAATGAGGCAAGTGGCTTGAGCTTCAAATCAGGTGTTTATGAAACATTGACATTGTCAGCAGACGGTAGTACGGACTGCAATATTACTACTGATGAATACAATGTTGACGATGCATCTTACGACCCCGATGGCAGATTATACGTTGTTCAACGGGACACAGGAAATTTCATTAATTCATGTGATGTAGACCAAAATGGTATAGAGAAGATGGCCGGTAACTTTGTCAGCATGCTGTGAACAACGACCAAATGCAGGAGGACATTGCTGCTGTTGAATGTAACATAGGAATCGGTAGCAAGATGTTTGACGAGCCACCTTTCTGTATCGGTAGACCAGAGGAGCAACTCCTGAAGGGTACTAATGCAAGCATTAGTGAGGCACAACTCGACGTTCTAGCGACTGCGGCGGAGAAGCAAACTGGCGAGAGTATCTGATACAACTCATGCGGTGGAGGCCCCCACTTCTCCCAAAAGAACTCCATCTCCTAGAAGCTTATCTTTAGTTGACCATGATATTACCGAGGTACAGTAGCTATTGACTCGGAGAGAGAAAACTTGGACTGATACATTAGTCGTATATTCCTTTAATTTTCTAAATGATTGTAACGATTTAGCCTTGCTTTTGTGCTCAGGGTCAGGTGTCTTCATTGTGTAGTCAGGAAGAACAGGTGAAATTGTTTGAAACATAAGAAAGGAATTCTGTTGTCATTCAATCTTCATGCTAGTGCTGTGGGAAATTAATATGCGGGAGAATGGGTTTTTTGGATTTGTGAACACCGTTGGCGATGACGCATTTCATGGCGGCAAAGTTCTGAATTATTTTGATATCTCTCAGTCAAGGTTTCTGTCAGGTAGATCAGGTGCGGACAGCACTAGCAGTAAACACAAAACAATAGCTGTTCCCAGGTTGTGAAATGTTTTGTAACCTGAACGGTGCGCGATGAGGATAGTCATGCCATGCTTTTGTAATGAACATGCACCGGATGATCCTCTGATGCGAGAGTGTAGACAATGGACAATCCTCTGATGTGAGAATGCAGGCAACGGACAATCCTCTGTTGTCTGTGTAGTGTACTACACCAGACGGTCTGTTGTCCCAAAGGTCTACAATTCATCCGGCGTATTCCGTGTCAATTCAGGGGATGTTCTGGTGTTTGAGATAGCGAGTCTTCCCCTCTGTTGTTGGAGTTTGAAGTTTGAACACCTGACGATCCGTTGCGAGAATGCTGGCATAGGACGATCCTCTTTGCTAAAATTTCGATTCTTTCATCTCGTGCTACCAATCCTTGAACGATGGCGAAGAAAATTGTTAGCAAAGGATATTCCAGTTTCACTCTGCTGAGTTCAATAAAGAGAACTTGTGCACAATCAGAATCGAACGGTCTTGCGAGAAGGCAATCAACAGACAATCCTCTGATGCGAGAATGCAGGCAACGGACAATCCTCTGTTGTCTGTGTACTACACCAGACGGTCCGTTGTCCCCAAAGGTCTACAATTTTATTCAAGACGCCCTACCCCTTGGACGAGAATGAGAATGCAGGCAACGGACAATCCTCTGATGCGAGAACGCAGGCAACGGACAATCCTGTGTCGTAGGTCCTGTGTCGTAGGTGTTTAAAGACCAGACGATCCGTTGTTGAATAGTCGTAAACACCGGAACATCTGATATAACTCTTTAAATTCGATATTGTAATTACATATAAATTCTATGTATTCACGAGAATTGCGGCAAGAAGTCGCACGAGAATTGATACTCACCGGATGTTGCGTTGATACTGACCGACCACTGAGCAGCTCCCCGGTCAAATCAATTCACGGGCTTTTCCACGCGCCCAACGCCGTGCACAACTCCGATTTTAGCGGCTCCACAAGTTTGTGGGCATACGTATCTAACAAATGAGTATTTGTTTGCTCATGTGGATATCAGAACTACCGTTGCATACTGTAAATCACAGGAACATCCGTTGTTTTTAGTGGTGAACACAGGAATGTCTGATTCAACTCTTTTAATTCGATATTGTAGTTACATATAAATGCTCAAAGTACAACATACAACAGGTGATGTTCTGGTGTTTGAGATAGCGAGTATTCATCTCTGTCCCTTTCTTTCAGCTTGTGCTGTAAGAGTGCGTTTGGATGGGAGAATAACATCAGATTCTTACCTGAATCAGTTGAATCAGTTCCAAACTGTCAATCGGAGAAACGTTTCACAAAATAAACTGGGTGCGTTTGGTACAGCTACAGATTCTTATTCGTAATACACTAGTACTTGGCTCAACATTCATCCGGCGTATTCCGTGTCAATTCAGGGGATGTTCCGGTGTTTGAGATAGCGAGTCTTCCCCTCTATGTTGGAGTTTGAAGTTTGAACACCTGACGATCCGTTGCGAGAATGCTGGCATAGGACGATCCTCTTTGCTAAAATTTCGATTGTTTCATCTCGTGCTACCAAACCTTGAACGATGCCGAAGAAAATTGTTAGCAAAGGACATTCCAGTTTCAGTCTGCTGAGTTCAATAACGAGAACTTGCGCACAATCAGAATCGAACGGTCTTGCGAGAAGGCAATCAGCAGACAATCCTCTGATGCGAGAACGCAGCAGGCAACGGACTATCCTGTGTTGTAGGTATTGTACACCAGACGGTTCGTTGCTGCAATCGTCCAGTTTCAGTGCGCGCTACCCCTTGAATCAGAACGAGAGCAAAAGTGTGTGGACAAGAAATGCAACCGTGACCATAGTTAGCCAATGTAGTACAGTATTATGTACCAGGCGTATGTCTTAAGACAGTAATAGCACGTGTAAAGTGTAGTGAAGGGACGGATAGTCAACCGAAAGTGATGAACCTGCCCAAAATCTAGGGCAGGGTTCCCCTGACCCGTGGGCCCAGACCAAATTTTGGTTGCCCGCTCAAACTGGCTGCTTGGCAGCGCGCGCTGGGCTTTCGAATTTCGTTCGCGGATAGGTGAAACGAGGAAATGTCGGTTTTGTGCCTGTCCTCCCGAACGCTTTCGTATCTCCGCGATGGGTATTTTGGGAAAGTACCTCGGGCAACTCTTAAAATATCCCCATCCTTCTCCTCAACAGAGCCATCCCCCAGTTCAAAAAAAAACATAGCCATTCCCAATCCCCATCTCTTCTTCTCGTCGCACCATTGTTGCGATCCCCAATCCTTCTCCGCCTCGTTCGCCGCCCCGTACTCCCTGGTCGCCCATTCCTGACTCTCCTCACCGTTTCTCCTGGCCCCCTTCTTCCCGGAGCGGAACCACCGATCCCGGTCATCCTCGCCAGACTCCGACGACACCAGTGTGGAATGCGGGACTGAAGCGGAAGCATGAAGGTACTTGTTTTCCTTGTTTCGTAGCACTTGATACTCGTTTAGGTTGTCTGTGATTGTTTGTTTGATGCGGTGATTGCCGGTCCTCTTTGCTTTTTGTTTTTAACTATGTTCGGTTGGTCTATTCACGTGCCGTGCCATGCTGAGATCATGAGTATGTAGCTTGGGTCTGTTTTGTTGAGCTTCAGATCCTAAAAATCTTCGGGTCTGTAGTAGGGAATGGGTTCAAGGTCTGTGGTTGCCAGATATCGTCACTTTGATGTTGTTTTTGACTTAAAACGTAGGTTAAATGCTGAGTTCATAAGTATGTAGCTTGGGTCCGTTTTGTTGAGCTACTGATCCAGAAAATCTACGGATCTGGAGCTGGGAATGGGTTCAAGGTCTGTGGTTTCCTGATATCATCACTTGATGTTGTTTTTGACTTAAAACGTAGGTTAAATTCCTTCATTGTAATCACATATATTCTTTAAACTACAATCGAACTGGATGTGTGCCAAACGTGGCCTGTTTCCGACCTATCGAGGAGGCAAGCAGCCGGGCATCTCGATTAGATTAACTGCATCTATACCATTCTCATTCGAATGCTGGAACCGTGATGATTATGCTTCTGACTGTATTCATCAAAGTGCACTGCAACCTGAAATAATCTGTATTAACGTGAGTGTTATTTAAAGCTTATTGCACACATGAGTACAGCTACATACTTTTATAATTACATTCATTTGACTTCGCTTCTATATGCATGTGGAAGGAATAAAAATTAAAGGTGACCTACCAGCGGGAGACCTGTTCTAGATGCGGTCAAGCCCGTTCCAGAAGGTATCACAACGTCAAATTTCCTCAATTTTATATTTTATGAACCTTCAAAATCTGATTTGGCTTCTTTTCTTTCTATGTAAAGCATACTGTAGCAGATGACCTCATCTTACCATAATGCACCATGTGCAGGAAAAGCGTGTGACAATACAACATAAGAGTGAGGAGGTCGAATCAGCAGGGTCTCAGTGCTACATCTCTGTGGTAAGAAGCTAAAGGAACAATGCCTCAATAACCAATCACGAAAGCTTCATTTCATTTGTTGTTGCAGGCTTACCCTTTACTGTTTTTTGTCCACATCTTTCCAGAAGAAAGAGATGCATCGGGCTGCGGAGGCGACCGGATCTGACATTTTTTAGGATAGCCAGACACCTTTTGTAAGTCGTTGTCCCATTTTATCTCATCTTGCACATTGGGTACACTTCAGGCAATCTTAGTACATGATGGAAATCTGAGTTGACGCTCTTTGTTTGCCAGGATGACGCCGATAACGAAGCTGTTCCTCAAGTTGTGGGCATCGAATCACCCTCCAAGGTGTGCTCCAACTGTTTACAAGAGCTTCAGGCTGAAGTTCTGACAACTAAAGAAGGCCACAAAGCACTTCGACGACTGATGGATAAGCAGCAGCAAAAGTTGGCAACGTTGAAGGAGGCACAAGAAGCAGAAGCAGCAATGAAATCTCTGTCCGATGAGATTAAATGTTTGACGAAGCAAACTAAAGCTGACACTGCCCGCCTGGAGGAACTTTTGCTGAAGCTCCATCACTTGCCACGTCCTGGACAAACTGTATAATGAAATCTTAAGTATACTCTCCTTACCTTTTGGTCGTGCGATGGATGTAGTTTTGTTTGTTTGTTGTTATTTGGGATTATGCCTCGCGGCACATGTTTATGAACCGTCAAGAAGAAGCTTTGTATATATATTCTGTCATTCCTGTTCTGTGATCTGTGTAACTTCTGTTACAATTTAAATGACTTTCGGGATCGTAATTGGACAAAGAAATAGGGTAGCAAAATGGGAACCCGGCCCAGCTACTGTATGAACTAAAACCATTTACGTCTATAGGCTATAAACACGACGACCCAATAATACGCTGGGCTTCTTCCGGTCTCTATTTGGACCGTGCAACAATCTGTGATGAAATGCGCACTGACATGTGGGTCCGACCCAGCCAGCCCACGAACAAACAGTAAGAAGACGTCCCACTTTGTGGTGGGACCCACCTTTGTTATTGGGCTTGAAAGTGGGCCACAACTATCCCCTTGCCCACGAGCTGCGACAAAAAAGCCCAACAAAACACGGGCCATCGATTTCGGAATCCTAGCTGAAATTGGGCCGTAAGCGGGCTAAACCACGATTTATGACGAAAATGGGTGATGCCATGTCATCAGCCACGTCGGATCGCTATCCGACGTGGCCAGTGGCTATGTTCGACTCAGTTTATGACAAATAAAGAACAGTCACCATCATGTGGTCTGTGCCTAAAAACGGTCATAAATCACGACTGGCCATGCTCGACTGCTGACGGATCCTAAATAGTCATAAATCGCGATTTATGACGAAATTTTCGTTACTAGCAGCAGTCAGTGACACCTTAATTTCGTCATAATCAGCACATCTGTTATAGTGTTACGCCCTTCCCATCCTGTCCCCTGCGCCTCACCTTGCCACGTGATATTAGTGGCACAATCGAGTAGAGCATCTTGTTCGCCATTAGTTTATGACTACAAGTTGACAACGCTGCAAATGCTACAAACTAATTTGGTGTATGTGTGAAAGCAATTCAGGTACTAACCTAATTGTATAGTAATTTTTATACAAGTAGTTGCCTATCAAAGTATACTTGTATTTTCGGACGGAAAGTAGCATTAGTGTCGTCTGATTCAGATCCAAATTCTTCAATTCACTACTGCAAATCAGATTTCTGGTGACTGTCCCGCCCTGTCACCAAATCCCTGAAAACTGTCACCAAGCTTCTTAGTGACAGATAAATTCAATATGTGTGATATGAAACAGATAAATGAAGACTATTCCAGGAGTTATGAAACAAATGAAAATCAGTACTAGTCACATAGTATTTTCCATATTGATGCTCACATAAATATAGATCCGCACTCAGGAACTACGTTAAGTAAAATTTAATTCATCTTTATCTTTGTGCAATATTTACGTATCTTAAGAAATTTATCTAAAGAGATAATACCTTACCTAGAATCCACACCAGACATAATCTCATCAATTAATAAGCTAGAGAATTTGCATTATTTTTCCTGCAAAGGAAGAATAAGTTTAGCACCAAACAAAAAAATTTATATGATAACTGACTGCTGCTCATGAGAAACCCCAAAAAAGAATGAGGAACAACAAATTATCCTGCACTGATCACAGGCACCAGCCCAATGAACAATATATTACTAGAACTAGCTAACTAAAGTTAAGCGTGTACACGCAAACGCAAGTGAAACTGCAATAAACTTCCTAATTCCTAGAAAGCATTTACAAGTACTACTATCTAGGCTGGAAGCCTGGTAGCCATCCTTACTTACAGAGGAACCAAAAAAGAAAATGTAAAAACCTTCTTCACCTTCATCTTTGTTCTCTTTCACCGCAACTTCAGGCACCCCTCTGAATCTCTGATTGATATTCATGCGAGAATCAAATAGCCCGCCGTACTCAGTAATTAAACCTATCTAAAACATATCTAGCTGGGAGATGGAACTCGCATTGTGCATGAAGCAATTCCAAATCCATTAGGGTGTAAAACAGGTAAACATCAACCATGCTCAGTTGCAACTAGCTCTCGCTCTGCAGTGGTCATCAATTTCTATTTCTACAAGTAGCCAAAACCAAGTATTGCACAAAACAACCGACTCATTTGCACCATATGGGAGGATATTGGGATCTGCTGACCTGGAGATGGGGATTTAGTTTAGGTCTGTACCTGACGAGGACAAATAGCTCTGCAAGGAAGCACATGGGGAGTCCAGGAAGCCTGCAAAGTTGAGCGGCAGCAGATGTGGTTGAACAATCGCGGCCGGTCGGCCGTCGAACGGATGAGAACGCCATGCGAGGGGCAGCCAGTACAAAGGAGGGGAAGTGGCTCGCTGCGGCGGCGAGCAGTGGACGTGACCGGCGGGTGGTGGATCCGAACAGCGGCGAGCAGTCTATGCGAGGTGTGGGCGGAGGCGAGCGCTGGATGCGAGCGGCAGGCGGAGGAGACCGGCGGAGCGATGGATGGAGGCGAGGCGGAGGCCAGCAGTGAAGCGATGGATGGAGGCGAGCGGAGGCTAGCGGCGAAGCGATGCCTGTGATCGGTCTATGCCGGGTGGCGGCAGCGGCGACGGCGGTGAGCAGCACTACAGTCTACAGGAATCGACCGGCTCCCCTAGAGACAATATTACTAGGGAAAGGCTCAGAAACGGTAGGGAAAGCGCTTCCCTACGAACTGCCCTAGGGAACGTTTGGTAGGGGAAAGGTTGACGGAAAAAAAAGGTGCCCTACGGTTTCTCGTGGAGACGGTAGGAAAGAATCTTTCCCTACGAAACCGGCTCGTAGGGAAACTGACACCTTTCCCTATGGCAGGGGAGGCACTTGCCGCCGGCGGCGGTGGCTCAGCACGAAGCAGTGAAGACGACTGGTTGATATCTCGCAAGTGTTATTCGTTCATGTAGCTGGATCGACTTGGGCTGAAACAAGTGGATGGTCTATTGGGCTTTCAATGGACTGCCTGGTGCCTGCAGCCCTTGGTGACGCCCAGGACAGTCACGAAAAGTGTCTATTAACGGCATTACAAGGAATTCTTTGATTTCTTGTGACTGTTTGATCTAAACCCATCACAAAAAATAGATGTACGACTATTTCAACTTTTTCTACAAATATTTGGTGACAGTAAGTGCTGAACTTCTCACCAAATGGTAGATTTGGTGACAGCCCCACTCAGCATGTCACCAAACTAATTATGGTGACAGTCTTTTTATGGCTGTCATAAAATATGTGGGGCAGTCACCAAAAAACTATGTTCTAGTAGTGATTATCGTAGAACATCTTTTGTATACACTACTTGTGGCCCCAATTTGGTTTATATGCTTACTACTTTATTTTTTAGGAAAATCCCTTATGCTATTGCTTCAACCTCTAATCTATGATCCACCATTGATATAAGACATATCCTGCGTATGGAATTGCTCTTAAAC
Source organism: Eragrostis nindensis (assembly GCA_012490785.1). Lineage (NCBI taxonomy): Eukaryota > Viridiplantae > Streptophyta > Magnoliopsida > Poales > Poaceae > Eragrostis > Eragrostis nindensis. Next base: position 3,134,948 of record JAAXCT010000018.1, on the reverse strand, counting down.
TTTATCTTTTTCGTGCCACCACTGACATTTTTTTGTTAGCCTTACCTAATCAAAATTGACTAGTTTGTGTTTGGCTTCATCTCTTAAACAACGGCAGCACGCACCATGCGCACCATGGTGTCGGCCCGCGCTTCTCCTGCTAGGAGGCAGCACGCCGGGAAATGTGATCGAAATTTTTTGCATAGTTGAGTTTGTTATTATTCTTTGTTCTAAGGAATCAGATCACATGGTAGTACGTACTATTTATACTAAAATGTGGGACTAAAGAGTGTTCACATGGCAAGGTAAGGATTGAAAATAGTTAAGCAGTCAAAAAAGAGGTTTGGACATCAAAAGCTACAATAAATACTTGTAGTGTACACATGTGACCAACTGAGTGGTTTAAACATTTTAAACCTTGAATGTAAAACTAAATTCTACAGACATGATTTGTACTATAGGGTGATTCAATTGACGTCCCATTTCACGTTTGGGTAACACCAAGCGTATACTATAGCATAAATGTAGAAAGATCTTAAAACATGGTGGGTACATGTTTACAAGATGTTTACAAATCAGTAAGCAAATATGTGATAGGATATAACTATAAAAAGGTCTCATTAATGTGTAAACTTATTTAGAGGAATCAGATCTGGATCGTTAGACGAATAGGAGATTATATATGAGGTTATATACAGCTTCAGATAGCTTCTTTTCATGGTGAGGAAAGAGGTGATCCTCTCTCAACCTTTAAAATGAGGATAATTCCCGGATATCTAGTATAATTCTCTCCGGTTTATTCGCCATCGGAAAATGCCTAATTCCGTTTTTGTCATTATGTTGTAGTTAGGTATAGCCTGGTGTGCCATCCACGTCACCATTTACTTTTTGGGATGTCAATAATTTTTTGTAATAACCAAACTACCCTTCTTCAGCCTCCTGTTGGCCTGGGTTTGGGATTAAGTCACGGATTCAAGCGGACATCATTTCAGCTCTGGACGTCCTCAGGATCTGTGTCCCAGATGGCATCTGGCATGAATAGGAACGCGCTAGCCATATACTTTTTTGCTACATTGATCCATCAGGAGCACCCACCGAGAAGCACCCTTGACCCGAGAAGAACCTGGAGGGCCTCACAGTGCCGCAAGCTCCGGACGGCAGCCGGCTCTACATCCTGGATCACCACGATCACTACTAGAGAAGGTAACAACGATCTCGATCGAGGGTAACTCTCCATGAGCCAATGGCAAGAGAGAGAGACAGAGAGGGTAGGCTGAAGGTGAGGACATTTTGGTCATTACAAAAAAATATTGGCTGAAAAAAGCAAGACAAGTGACGCGGATGGCATACACGGACACATGGGTAAGGAATTACAACACAATAGCTGTGAGGGATTTAATTTATCCCTCGAAAAAAAGAGCATTGCGAAAGTCTATCTTAATCCGTTTGGTAGAGGTGAACCTTTAACATCGATCAATATATTGCATGACAAAAACAGGGGGCAGACTTTATTCATCCCACGACGTGTGCACACGGTAATTTAAGGAGATACAAAAAAAAAAGGTAACAACGAGCACACCCGTATGATTGATCATCACGAAACTAAAAGGCAGACGGACTGACTGTGGCGCTGGCCACGGCACACGCGAACGAGTACCAGTAACCTAGCTTCGCTCCAGATAGCAGGCACGATATTCGCAGCTATTCTGGCAATTGGGAACACCTGTCTCGGCGCAACTTGCAGCACACCCGTTTAAGCATGCTGTGCAGATATCCTCGGCAACGGTGGGACTGCAAGGAGCGTCGGCGGCCGCCGGCGCAGCCATCAGCAGCAGCTGCCCAACGAACACGGCAAGAATGAAAGTCGCGGCCATTTTGAGCGGCGGAGTGGAGGCCATATTGTCCGTCTAAAAAAGGGAGATGGAGATGGGTTAGCAGAAAGATGAATGCAAGTGTATGTTGGCAGGATGAAGGAGACTTACCTGCAGCTAGCTGGTAGTAGGATGCCACAAACTGCAACTTGGTCGACCGATCTTGTCTTCGAAAGATGCAAGAACTGATTGGAGCAACGCTCCTATTTATAGAGCGGGAGAGGGTGCTTTATAGTCCTATTCATATTGTTGAAAATAGCAATGCAAACTTCCGGAAACTTCTATCTTATTCATGATACAAGATATTTCTACTAGGAGTAATCTAGAGCTAGTTTCATGGTAACTTTAGAATAGTGTAGAATCTAGATATTTACTAGAAATGTTCTAGAACTTGGACACTTGTCCTAATGCTATGGCTCACCTAGGCCTATAAATATAGGAGCCACCCCCCTTGCCATGACATCCTATACAAGGGGCATGGTAGAGAGTGCTAGGTAGAGAAGAGTGAGAGTGTGAGTGTGAGGTGAGAGCCACCAACCAGCCACCTCATAGTGTTGTGTATACTTGTGTGTGTAAAATAGTTCAGCTGTAATAAAACTTTATTAGTATAAGTGCCGGTCTCCAAGTTTATAGTTGTAGGTCCTCATTAGTGGGTTTTCGGTCCACCTAATTTCAACAATTGGTATCAGAGCAGGCGGTCCGGGACCGTCCTTTGGGGGTGTTTATCGTGCTAAGGGGAGACTCTGCCGGTGCACAGTCAGGGACTGTGAAGCTGAGTGGTCCGGGACCAAATAAGCTTATTGACAGAGGTGTCAATCACTATGGCAGATCTGTTTGGCACAAGTTGTGGGATTAGGAAGCTCAACAACCACAACTATGGCTACTGGAAGACCTGCATGGAGTCCTACCTTCAAGGTCAGGACTTATGGGAGATTATTGCAGGCAGCGAGAGAGTGCCTCCGGCTCCGTCCAAGGAGGATGAGCTACGAAAGTGGCGTATCAAAGCTGGTAAAGCTATGTTTGTGTTGAAGACAACCATTGAGGAGGACCTGCTAGAGCATATTCGAGATGCGGAGACTCCAAAGATTGCCTGGGAGACTCTAGGGAAATTATTCTCCAAGAAAAATGAAGCGCGCCTCCAACTGTTGGAGAATGAGCTTGCTGGTATCTCTCAAGGTAATATGACCATCTCTCAATATTTTACTAAGGTCAAATCTATTTGTAGAGAGATATCCCAGCTTGAACCGGAGGAGAAGGTTAGTGATGCCCGTATGAAGAGAATAATTATCCATGGCCTTAGACCCGAATATAATGGGTTTATCGCTGCGGTGAGAGGATGGCCCACTCAACCTTCATTAGTAGAGCTGGAAAATTTATTGGTTAATCAAGAGGAGCTAGCCAAGCAAATGGGTAGCCTTACCATAAAGGAGGAAGAGGAGGCGCTCTTCACAAAGAAGAAAAAGAGTCAATCTTGGAGGCCAGGAATGCATAAGCAAAAATGGACAGAAGGTGACAGGCATCATCCAAGGGAAAGAAGCAACTTTTCAGGGGGAGCACGAGGGAAAAGAGAAGGCCGGCAGTATGTGAAGAAGCAAAATGATGGCTGCTTCAACTGCGGTAAGCAAGGTCACTTTGCTCGAGATTGTTGGTTGTTAAAGAGGCGCTTTGAAGGGAACATGGTCACTACCACAATGAAGAAAAAGGAAGAGGAGACGGCTGTTAGTGAAGAAGAATGGGATGCAGAAGCTGCACTCTCCCTAGAAGTTGATAAAGAGGAGTTGGAGGAGGACATTGAGGCTCCAGCTTTTGCAGCAACTGCTAGTCCAAGACTAAACTACAAGGAGGATTGGATAGTTGATTCAGGCTGCTCCAACCACATGACAAGTGATCATGAGAAGTTGGAAGATATGGATGACTACAAGGGAAGCAGAGTGGTGTTAACAGCCGACAACTCAAGGCATTCAATCTCTCATGTCGGGACAGCCACTATCCCAAGGTATGGTCCTCATCAGCTCCAACTCGAAAATGTTTATTATGTCCCAGGATTGAAGAAGAATTTGCTGTCAGTACCTCAACTGACAGCAGAGGGAAAGTATGTTCTCTTTGGGCCAAACAAGGTAGCCATATTTAGACAGGTGAAGGTGATCGGTACACCTATCATGGAGGGAAAAAGGAGACAATCAGTTTATGTGCTCTCCGCTGAGTCTGCATATGTGGACAAGACTCGGAGGAATGAGAACGGTGATCTCTGGCATGCTCGTCTTGGCCATGTGAATTACACTAAGTTGAAGGAGATGATGAAGAGACAAGTATTGAAGGGGCTTCCTCCATTGGACATCCGGACAGACGTGGTTTGTGCTGGCTGTCAGTATGGCAAGGCTCATCAATTGCCATTCAAGGAGTCAGGATATCGGTCCAAGACACCATTGGAGCTCATACACTCGGATGTATTTGGCCCTGTCAAGCAAAAGTCTCTTGGAGGAATGCGGTATATGGTGACATTCATTGATGATTTTTCAAGGTACGTATGGGTTTACTTTATGAAGGAAAAGTCTGAAACTTTTACAAAATTTCGGGAGTTTAAGGAGAAGGTAGAGAGTGAACTCAACAAGAAAATTCAATGCCTACGTACCGACAATGGGAGAGAATATTTATCAAATGAGTTCACCATATATCTTAAAGGGAACAAGATAAGAAGACAATTAACATGCCCTAATACTCCACAACAAAATGGAGTAGCAGAGCGCAAAAATCGTCATCTTGCTGAAACTTGTCGTAGTATGCTCCATGCTAAAAATGTTCCTGGAAGGTTCTGGGCCGAATGCATGAGGACAGCCGCCTATGTGATTAATAAACTACCACAAGACAAATTGGGTTTCAAGTCACCTCATGAGTTACTCTGGAGAGAGAAGCCCACAGTAAGCCATTTTAAGGTATTTGGATGTGTCTGCTACGTGTTTGTGCCTGATCACCTTAGAAGCAAATTTGACAAGAAGGCAATCAGGTGCATCTTTGTTGGCTATGATGATGCACGGAAGGGTTGGAGGTGCTGTGACCCAACCACAGGAAAATGTCACACCTCCAGAAATGTGGTATTCGATGAAGCATCTGCATGGTGGACACATGAGAAGATTGAGCTACCAGACTCTCATGCCTTAGAGGAGGTTCCAGAAGAAAATAAAGAAGAAGAAGAAAGAATGGTTGAGGAGGAAATATCGACTCCAAGTAAAAGTAAAGAAGGATCACCGATGAGCCTCAAGAGCCCTTGGAAGACTGGAATACATTCAGAAACTATGGATGAGTCTACACAACGACCGGTAAAAGTATATACCCGGAGAAATAAACCAAGGTATGCTAATGCTGCTCTTGTTGATGATTCTATACCTGTTGAGCCATCCTCTTATGAAGAAGCAGCACAAGGCCCAGAGTGGCTTAAGGCAATGGAGGACGAGATTAATGCACTAAATGAAAATCAAACCTGGGATCTAGTACCAAGACCAAAGGATGTGAAACCCATATCTTGCAAATGGGTTTACAAAGTGAAGACTCGTCCAGATGGCTCAATTGAAAGGTATAAGGCTCGTCTTGTTGCTCGGGGATTCTCTCAACAATATGGAGTCGATTATGAGGAAACATTCAGTCCTGTTGCTAAAATTACAACTATTCGAGTCTTGCTTGCACTATCTGCTTGCAAGTGTTGGAAGTTGTGGCAAATGGATGTCAAGAATGCCTTCCTACATGGCGAGCTTGACAAAGACATCTATATGGAGCAGCCAAGAGGATTTGAGAGCAAGACCCACCCCGAGTATGTCTGCAAATTGAAGAAAGCCCTATATGGCTTAAAGCAAGCTCCAAGAGCATGGTACGGGAAAATCGGTGAGTTCCTCGTACAAAGTGGATTTAAAGTTGCTCCATCAGATTCCACTTTATTCATAAAGTTCAAGGAAGGAAGGTTGGCAATAGTCCTTGTCTATGTTGATGACTTGATCATCACCGGGGACTACACCGAGGAAATACAAAGGACAAGAGAAAATCTCTCAGTCCGATTTCAGATGAAGGAGCTTGGAGAATTGAGACACTTCCTTGGACTTGAGGTGGAGCATACAAAGGAATGGCTATTTTTAGGCCAACAAAAATACGCCAAGGACCTTCTTCAAAGGTATGGCATGCTTGACTGCAAACCTATGTCTACTCCTATGGATCCCAATGCGAGGCTAAGAGAAGATGAAGGGAATGACCTAGAGGATGCGACCATGTACCGACAGGTGGTCGGTAGTCTTATCTATCTCACACTAACTCGACCAGATATATCTTACTCGGTTGGTGTGGTTAGTCGATATATGAGCAAGCCAAAGAAGCCTCACCTTGATGCAGTCAGGCGTATCTTGAGGTATGTTAAAGGCACCATTAACTTTGGTATTCTATATAAGAAGACAAAAGAATGCCAGGTGTTTGGATATTGTGATGCCGACTATGCTGGAGACTGTGACACAAGGAGATCAACTACTGGATATTGCTTCAGCCTTGGATCAGGAGCCATATCATGGTGCAGCAAGAGGCAACCTACAGTGGCTCTGTCAAGTACTGAAGCAGAGTATCGTTCAGCAGCTATGGCAGCACAAGAAAGTACTTGGCTCAAGCAACTAATGGAGGATCTTCATCAGCCGACAGAGTACCAAGTAAGGATTCGCTGTGATAATCTATCCTCTATTCGCTTGGCAGAAAATCCAGCCTTCCATGCAAGGACCAAGCATATAGAAGTCCAGTACCACTACATAAGAGAAAAGGTCCTTGAAGGTGAAATTGAGATGGTGCCTACAAGAACTGATGAGCAGACCGCTGACATTCTCACAAAGAGTCTGAACAAGGCAAAGTTTGAGAAGTTTCGAAAGGCACTCGGCATGGTCTGCAGGACAGCTTTGGAAGGAAGTTTGCCTTGAGGGGGAGTGTTGAAAATAGCAATGCAAACTTCCGGAAACTTCTATCTTATTCATGATACAAGATATTTCTACTAGGAGTAATCTAGAGCTAGTTTCATGGTAACTTTAGAATAGTGTAGAATCTAGATATTTACTAGAAATGTTCTAGAACTTGGACACTTGTCCTAATGCTATGGCTCACCTAGGCCTATAAATATAGGAGCCACCCCCCTTGCCATGACATCCTATACAAGGGGCATGGTAGAGAGTGCTAGGTAGAGAAGAGTGAGAGTGTGAGTGTGAGGTGAGAGCCACCAACCAGCCACCTCATAGTGTTGTGTATACTTGTGTGTGTAAAATAGTTCAGCTGTAATAAAACTTTATTAGTATAAGTGCCGGTCTCCAAGTTTATAGTTGTAGGTCCTCATTAGTGGGTTTTCGGTCCACCTAATTTCAACACATATATATCGAGGGAGTGGGTTTTGAATTGCCGTTGCATAAATAATACAATATAATTTGCAGGTCAGAACAACCTAGAAGGTTACATTAGAATAGGACTTTTTAGTTAAATAACTCTTATGTGTACTCCACGCCATACATATGATCCAAAGATTACTCGTCCAATCGTTGACTCAGTACCCCTCCACGCTAGTTATAGTCATCCAATAGTTTTCTTCTTGAAAAAGAAAAATGGTCACAGGGTTTTTTACCGTCACGTTGGTGAAGACTGTCGGCTGAAGTTACAAACATCAACACATCAAATAGTTATAGTCATCCAATAGTTTTCTTCTTTTGAAAACAATGCAAGATGTTGGTTCCCTTTTCTTGCTGCTAGATTGAGAGAAAACTAAAGTGAGAAGGAAATAGAGAGGAGGTGACCCGGCTACATCCTGCATCGAGGTGCTTTCGCATCACACAGGCCGCCAGATCCTAGTTGGGATACATATCACCCGTGAGCTGCTTCGCGGGATTCTCACTGCAGTAGTCGCCACTTCATTGAGCACTAATACATCTTCGTGCATTATTTGATTCTTCAGAATTGATTTAGCTAACATACAAAATTCAATAAATTTTGTATTCATTGAGTGTGTTGATGTTTACTGTAAGATTTGAGTGACAGAGGGGTCAGAAAAAACACATTTAGATCAGGCTACTATATATTTAAGAAATTCATTTCCCAAAGTATATTGAAATGTAGCTTCTCAATTCTTTTTGTGGTGAAACTGTTCAACTTCACGGCCTGAGATGTGCCTTGCCGTCGTCCCAACTCATTGGCCACTATAGCACACATGGAAGTCCATCGTTTGTCATCGGACAAATCAAGCGCAGATAGTATAAATCACAGGGCTTGCACAAACATGGGTATGACACATAGTTTTTTATTTCCGAGAGGATACAACACAGAGTAGCTTACAGAGAAGTTTCGGTAGTCTACACATTCTAATTTACAACACAAGCGGAAGCATAGAGATAAACTAAACAACGACGGAACGATGATAATAGAAGACACGGCACATCGAGCCCAGGCCACTGTGAGTCCCAAGAAGTGATAGCGAGTCATCACTAAGGAGCAGGCTTGTTGGCCTCCATCAGCTTTCCTTGTGAAATCTTCAAACGCTGTTTGGCACGGTCAAGCTCGCGGGTGAGCTCCCCAATCTGTTGTTTTTTCGCATGCACCTGCTTACTTAGCTCCCCAACCAGTATGGCTCTCTCCCCAATCTGTTGGAATTTCGCCCCAATCTGTTTGGCTTTCTCCCCAATCTGTTGCTCCACCGCTTGCACCAGCTTAGTGAGCTCAGCAATATGGTTGTCCTTTGCCTGCAACCTTTCATAAGCCTCTTTTATACGTTTCTGCCGAAACTCAATCAACATCGTCTGCTTATTGTGAAGGATGTTCATAGACATCGCGCAGTTGACCATTGCGGCTAGCTCAGGGTCATAGCCAGGCATATGTGGATTGCACACAGCACTCATGCACTTCCTCCAAATGCAGTCACCCTGGTCACGGATGGGAACGAGAGCTGCTGGTTGCCCCTCAAGTTCTTCCTCGTGGTCCTCACAAAACTGAGTGAGAGCCTGGTGAGCCGCAATCTCCAAAGTCTGGTTCCACTTTGAACCTTTAGCATGAACCGTCCACGGCTCCCATTCTGGACGTGCCTCATTAGCAGGGATGGACAAGATCACATCGCAATAGGATACCCCATGCTCATGGTATTCCTTCCCCGTATACTCGGGAGGCTCGGTGTACCCAAACGGCTGGAGGATCTCCCAGAGCAACGTGGTGAACCCAGGCCTGTGGAGGCCCGTGGTGTGTGCCCATCCCTCGGCATCGTAGACAATGTTCCTGGAACTCGCCATCTGTGAGAAGAATCATTGCTAAAAAACGTTACCAAAAGACGTACTGTTGGTCCTGAAGTATGATGAAATGAGATGATGCGCATGCAAAGCCTACATCATCCTCACAAAAGAAAATCTGTGCTGAATTATAGTCAAATATACAGGTGGACATTCGATGTGAAGGCAAAGTAACAGTGCAAGGTTTGAATGCATTATTTTTGTGTAAGTCTATAACTTTATCATTTTAACAGGACAGTAATAGCATAACGTAATTTCACCATAAGAAGGCGGGTTGCTCTTGCTGATTGATTCAGTAATTAAAATTTCCTTCAAATTAAAATAAATAAATAAACCTTGTATAAATATAGAGTGATGCAATTTAATCCATAAACTGAGATAATTAACACCTAGAGAGAGTTGAGACTTGAGGAGTTCTCCACAGCAGCTATTTATATAGATTTATTAACCAGACAAAAAGTTTAATTTCTGTCCTAGGAATTAATTACTGAAGGTTCACCACTCACAAAGAAACTTTCTCAGGAGTTTCCATGATTTATGCACTTATACAGATTCAGAAAAGTTAAAATAAAACAAACACTGAACAACATTCGTTAAATTTAGTCCACGGACAGAAAAGTTATTTCACAGCACTAATATTTCTCATGTGTAGACTGGAACAAATTGGTTTGGTAATTTTTGGAGTCACATTAGCCTTCAGTCGATTTAACAGTTACACAAAAATTCCCATTCGCAGGAAATTGTAGATCTAGATTTTTACACAGCCACAGGACCAGGGATTTGTTTGATCTAGGAATCTGGACCAAACAAGGGGGTTGAGCCATATATAGCGAGCTATGGACGGAAGTAACTGATACAAGGCTCACCGCGGAGCTTGGAGACAGTTCACGGCGGCGCGGATGGCGCTCGGTGAACAGTGTCGACGAAGAAGGGCGTCGGTCTCCGGGCTTGAGCCTGGAGGGAGATGGGCGACCAGCACCAAGAGGAGGAGAGGAGCTTCGCCTTCCCGCTCGGCTCGACGGGGGAGGCGCGGCAGCTTGGTCTGTGGCGGCGGCAGCGGTGGTGCGGCGGCAGACAGGAGTGAGGGGAAAAATGGAGGAAGACAGCGGATGGATTGAGTTTATACGGCGGCGAGGGCCAAGGCAGGCAGGCAGGCAGCTCAGTCACGGCCACGCTGGGTCGACGGCGGCCACGCGGCGTGCGCCCGCCTCAGCTGCCGCCCAACCGAAGAGCGGGGGAATTGCCCAGATAGCACTAATAAGGGTCCGAAACAGCATCAGTATTTTTTTTTTTTAGCAAACAAACAGCATCAGTAAAGCTGCCATCCCTGAGACGCCATCCATTAGTGCATCTGACTTTCCCAAATACAAACAGCCCATGGCACATCATTTTCTCTTTCAACTTTACCCCTGCGTCGTCTTCTTTCACGAGAAGCTGCCCCTTCTCTTTCATGGCGTGCGGCCCTCGGCAGACGCCCATGCCGCGCGTCGTCCCCAACCTGCCCACGCGCGGTCCCTGCGTTGCCCCCTGCCGCCCCCGTTGCCGGCCTGCCAGCGCGCGCTCGTCGCGTTGCCCCCGGCACGCCTCGTCGCCGCCCTGCGCGAGCGCACCCGCCGCGTCCGTCGCCCGCGCCGTCCCATGCCAGCGCGTGCTCTCCGCTTCACCCCCTGGCGTGCCCCGTCGTCGCGCTTGGCTAGCCTCCTCCCTCGCCGGATTGAGCTCAGCCATCCTCGGCCGCCGTGCCCATGTCCCGTCTGGGCTCGCCGTTGCCTGTCCCTCGCACGACAGCGCGACCCTGGGCGTGCTGGTCGCCCGCGCCGTCGTCCTTCGACCTCCACCTCTTCCTCGGCAAGCTCAGCATCGTGGCGTGCAGGCGCGACCGAAGCACGAGCGCGCGCGGCGCGTCAGGGGGCGGCGCGGTGGGTGCGCGCGGGAGGACCAGCTACTGCAGGGCTGGACGCCATGGAAGAAGAAAGGAAGCTTCGCGTGGAAGAAGACCGTGGGGGTAAAATCGGAACAGAAGGTGTTGTTTAGTAGGCTGTTGGTATCTGGGAAAGTCAGATGCACTCATGGATGGCGTCTCGGGGATGGCAGCTTTACTAATGCTGTTTCGGAGAAGACGCCCCTTATCAGTGCTATCTGGGCAATTACCCCCCGAAGAGCACATCAAAAGTGTGATCATGTGAAGATCTGTTATAGAATATTAGAATTTGAATTAAAATTTCCCCAATGTAGTTGCTTTTCAAAGGAAGAAGTTTATTTTCCTACGCTCAAGTATCCAGGTTGTTCACTTAACCCCCTAGACTAATTTTTAGTCTGATTTCCTCTCCTGAACTATCTAGATTGGTTCAATTCACCCCTAGTGAAATTTTCTTTTTTGTTTCTTTTTGCATGGGTTATATTTGAAGCTCAAATTTTGTATAATGGTAGCTGACATCATTATCTATGCTAGAAAAATTGCTCCAGATTTTTTTATTAAATATTTATTCTATCTCACATGTCGAAGTTGTATTGCACACTTTCCACATAGAAAAAAGTAAAAAAAAAAATCTTTAAACATTTTTCTAACATAAGGTATGTTTTAACCTATAATCTCACAAAAGTTTACGCTCGAACACCTAGAGATACAAAAAAGAAAATTTTCATAAAGGAGTGCATTGAACCGATCTAAATAGCTTGAGGGAGTAAAATAGACTAAAAATTAGTTTAAGGGGTTAAGTGAACTTCATGAATACTAGGTAGTAAAATGGACTTCTTCTATTTTCAAAGACACCATTGGGGAAATTTTAATTCAAATTCTAATGTTCTAAACAAAAAGTCACCAAAACTTATACTCACTCCCGTATCAAATTTTTTTTATCGTTTTATAAATTCACATGGTCTTTTTAATATATCATTTGATTAGGACATTTTATTAAAAAATATTTATAAAATATAGTTAAAGTGTACTTTTGTGAAATCATACTTTAATACGAATCTACTCGTCATATTTTTATTTTTCCAAACTTAACACATAAAAAATATTTACAGTGAAAATTTAAAATATTTGGACTTAACACAACCTTAAAAAGACAAGAATTTTTGGCTCGTCAATTGTTTCGGCTCAGGAACGAGCTTGTCGCCGACGGCTTTGTGCCGTCAGAAACGGCCATCCATCCGTACTCGGCCGGGAGCGGGACTCGAGCCGCGAGGTAGCATCTCAAATGGGAACGGGCGAAGCAGGCTTCCGTGGACCACGCGGCGGCGCAAGGCATGGACAGAGCAGCAGCAGCAGCAGCTCCATGGCCGGGGAGGGACGACGGCGCTCGTGCGCCTGCAGCCACGCGGACAGGGGCAGCGGGGCTGGTTGGGTCTATTGCAGCCCACAATTAAAATTGGGACGACGGCTTTAGGAATTCTGGATGGAAATGGAATGGAATAAAGGATCTAGAGATTCAAGTTCAAAAATAATTTGGGAAAGATAAATAAGAGAGTGCTTCTTACAGAGCCGACTCAAGTGTCCGCCCATTTTACAACTAGAGTTTGCCACCAGCACGGTAAGCATTAGGAAGGAGTTACGGTGTTCACGTCAGAGGGTTGGTTTCTCGTGGTCGTAACGGTCGGGCAATATATACTGTCAGATCTATGGCATTTTTTGATAACTAAATAGCAGACGGATGGACCTCGTAAACCCCACAGAAATGCCAGTAAACAAAGAAAAGTTCAAGGAAGGCAAATAAAATATTTTTAAAAATTACTTCGAAATAGAGGGGGTTACAACTACGACACCTACAAATCAGTGACTTTCATCCACTTGATAGTAATACTCAGATTCAAAGATAAACAGGAAAAAACTCAGGTATTCAAATTTTGTGGGTCACATTTGGAAAGAACAAAATGCACCCAAAAATATATGATCAACATGATTAATGGAACGGTGGGTACAATTTATGGTGCATAGGATCGGAGGGTGTGTTATTATTGCCTTATTGGTGGTGGGTTCAGGTTGCATACCCCGTCCATTTCTTTTATAAGAAAAAAAATCAAATTCTAATAAATAAAGTTAGCAATAAATCCGTTACGACTATATATGAACATACAAATCTACTTAAATACTTTGCATTATTTTGTGAGTACAGTTTTGTTTGACGAAAAAAAAATGCTCGCACCACAATATGTTTACTTCTCTCAGCATTGTTTTTTGTTGAGAAGTATCTCAGCAGTTATTGACCATCCCTCCGTCTTGAACACTTATTTTTTTCTATAAGCCTGAAAACCTGCGCGCATCCGGCCTCAAAGGGCATCCGGCCTTAAAGAAAAGAAACCGCCGTCTCCAAAACCAAAACCAAACCACACACAAAGCGCGCTCCACTCACTGCCCGTCCGGGACGCACGCACGCACGCACGCATCCGGCCATGGACTGGCGCCGGGCCGGCAGCCCCACCTACGGCCGGCGCCGCTCGCCGGCCGGGATCTACTCGGCGCCGGCGTCCCCGGCCCACCCACTCGGCCCGCCGCCCGCCGCGGCGTCGCCGGTCCACCCGCTGGCGGCGCGGTCCAAGGCCCGCGCGGCCGCGGCCATGGCGCACGCCATGTCGCGCCCGGGCGCCACCAACCACTACGACGACGAGGACGACGACGCAGCGACGGCGACGACGGCCACCAACGGGCGCTACGACGGCGGGCGGAGCCCCCTGCGCGGTGGCGTCGGCGCGTACGGCGGGTACGGCGGCCGGAGCCCGCTGCACGCCGCCGCGGCCGCGGCCGCCGCCAGCGCCGCCGGCAACGGCGCCGGGACCAAGGACAAGTACTTCGGTTTCGCTCTGCCTAAGGTAAGTATTTTTTTTGTTTTGTTTTTACTCGCTGCTAAGTTAATTACTTACCACTTGCCGTTCCTCTCGCCGGCCGTACCGTGGTGATCACTTGCCTAATTTTCTCTTGCACATTTTGGATGCACGCGATCGCTTGCCAGATTTTTCTGCAGCGTTTTTGGATGCATGCGTTTCGATTCCATGGCTTCTTTTTTCTTTGGACGTTTCTTTCCTGTGCTGGTTGCTTCGTGAGCTCTGCTGTAGGCAGGACAAAGAGAGACCACATCGATCCATATCCATACAGATCGACCATATGCTCCTGAGAAACTTATTTTACGTGCTTTTATTACCTATATCAAATCTCAGAATATCATTCTCATGTTAACTTTATTACACTGAAAAAGTCCCTTCATTTGAGACACAGTTCGTTCGATCCGGCCGTAGAGTTTTTGTTAACCATGATCAACAGCGTGCTAGTGGCATTAATTTAGGTTGATCGTTTTGGATTGTTTGTTTATAATAACGTGTAGCCGGTGCAGTCAGAGGCAGGGCGGTGCAGGGGCGAGGTTTAGCTTAGGAACTGAAAAGTTAATGATCGAGAATCCCGAGGCGGTCTGCTCGATCCGCGGCGCCACGCACCCCTGCTGCCTGCATGGATCCACGCGCGGTCAACGCGGCCCATAAATGCCAGCGTATCCATGGCTTCCAAAGGAAAAAGAAAGAGAGATGCTTTCGTAGGCGCTGACCTCGCCGCCTCATCGGAGTCACACCGGTCGAGTCAGTGTGAGCCGATCTTGCTTGCAAGTGTGAACCGGGCGGTTCAGACCACAGACCGGTGCCGGCGTCGGTGCTGATCAGGTGATCCCGCGCGCGAGCCAGAAGCTCAAAGGTTCCAACTTTCAAAGGTCCGGACCCACCCACAACCGAGCATTACGTTCCATTTTTTTTTTTGAAATACAGTATCAGTACTCACAAACATACACAAATCTTCACCTCTTTGAACACAAGCACGCAAGCCTGGTTGATTTTAAGATTTACGAAGTCGCCACAAGCACTTCGCTGTCGATGGAGATGTCGTCTCCCACTGAAAGAATAAATAGCAGTAACCCGTGGCAAGTCTAGGAGTGCTTGAACTCGGGTGGGTTGATTTCACAAAAAAAAGAACCTCTGCAAGTATTAGCTTAATTTCAATGCTTGAATCTTATATTATATATATAAAAGAACGAAGCAAGTATTTTGATGGCTTCATCAGGGCACAGAAAAAAAATTGAGGCACACTATACAAGATGGGGGCGGAAGTGTGATCAATTTCCACGAGGCTAGGATAAAGTTTGATCTCTTTGAGAGATCGATGTACGGGTCAACAGAAGGAGAAATTTAGACAACTATGGCTAAACCTAGTGACCATAACTCAGCCGTGTCAACCCTCTCTAGATTTTTTTTTTGGATGATAAAATAAATGAACTTATCTACAACATAATTAATCTCTTACTGACTTTCCTCCAATATATTTGTACTCACTCCATGTTTTAACCAAAAACTACACGCCATACCCTACTTATCCATCTCAAGACGTCAACATAGTTCACCGGAAAGTGGAGAAAGGGCAGTAACTTTAGAAATTTAAAAAACAATTGAGTCCAAAATATACAAAATCAGATGTACTGTTAGGTAGTTAAATTTGGTGGGGGCATATGTCCCTAGTCACCTAGTACAGGTCCTCCTTTGTCTCAAGGGCTAGGGTCTATATATCGCCCACCCTCACGTGGTCAACAATCCACCCCTCTAAGTTGACCCATAATTAAATTAGCGCTTAGATGGATAGTTGGCAAAGGTCTAAAACCCCCTGTCCCTAGCGAGTCGATCCGTATGACATGTTCATCTACACATCTCTGTCTTGAGATTTTAGTTTTATTTAAGAAACCTTCAATACAATAACTATGTGCTTACACATATAATATATTACAGGCTTTGCCTTTCATGTCAAGCAAATTAGAAGCGTATATTTGCATGTTCATGTGGAATAATGCTAAAACAGAGTGATCATAGTACTACTAGTCTCTTCGGACTAAATAAGCAAGAAGAGGTACATATATTTATCTAGCTGAACTAATAGTTGGCATTTGGTTCAGTTCACAAGACTGACATGAAATACTTTTCGAGAAAATGAGGCAATATAGATTACCCACACAACAACGACAGAGAACTTGTGGAAGTGATTTATTGCTGCCTGAGAGATCGGTGTTGTCATGTCATCAGACCATAGATACGGGTTGATTGTTTATGTACCAAACCAACATTGCTAGACAAATCTGCACATTTGCGTGGCGAGCAGTACCAAAATTAAATAACCAACCATTTGACATTTGCGTGGTGATCACTGTTTCGCCAAGGCAACTCTCTGCTCGTGTTCTTGAGTTTTTTTTTTTTTTTGATTGGGTTGCTTTTCATTAACCACCGGCTCCAGGCAAATCGCCGGAGACTAGTTCGGTTACAAAGCACGGTGCAAGGCACCAGAACACGCGCTCGCCAACCGGCATTGCGCCAATGCCATAGGCAGCAAAACAATCTGCTACCCTGTTACAGACTCGAGAGCAAACAGATACATTACAAGAGACAAAGCTCGACTCTATAAACGACCGTATTGTTTTAAACAGGCCACCCTCCGGGCTTTGATCCATGTCCTCCGAAGTAAGCGCACGCCCAAGATTAGCAGCGTCAGTTTCCACAATGACTCGGGTCATTCCCAGCACAGCAGCTCGCTCCAGTCCTTGAAAGGCTGCAATGGCTTCAGCATGAAGAACAGATAGTGCCCTTGGGATATTCCCAGCACCCCCATCAAGAAAAGAACCGTCATGATCCCGAGCTACATAGCCCGAAGACAGAAAAGAAGCATCAACGTTCAGTTTGTAGCTATCAGCAGGTGGTGGCTTCCATTTTATACCTGTTACTCCATGTTTCTCCTTCACTGGTTTTTTTAGTTTCTCACACTCCATGAGGTGGTAGGTGATTGAGCTGCATACCTCTGAAGTACTCCATCGTCTCTCCCCAGCATTGGCTTTATTTCTTGCCGTCCACCACCTCCACAGCAGAATAAGCACTTTGGTTTGCAGATCAGGTTCCATCTTCCAAATTTTGTGTAGCACTTCTTTCCCGGACTGACAAAGATTTAACTCTCTGCTCGTGTTCTTGAGTTGATCGATTCAACATTGGCGCCTGTCTGTTCCACGTCTTGCCCCTGACCCGTCAAACGAGGGTGGATCCCCACTAGCCGTATCCTCTGTTCCTTGCACACCTGTCTTACCTGGTGCCTGAACGGGTGGGGCCATGGTGCCAGTGAGATGAGTATTAGGTTGTCATATTTAAATCGTGCTTTTTCGCGCGTCGGATCTTTTTGCTGTTTTAAATGATTTGGCACGTTAAATCTACATTCCAGCTCTCCCTAATTATCAAATAATTATGCCACATTGCGCTACCTTCATCGTGGAAATCAGTAAAAGAACCACTAACTTTCCTACATTTGTTGTTTGTGCTACATTGTGGAAACCACATCAGTTGCTTTCGTTCCACAAGTACCAAACTTTACCAACCAAATTACCTGACCCAAATCTTATCCAATCCATGCCGTACCTAAAGTGCAATATAATCCTAGCTTCCATAAAGTGGTTAAAAAAAAGATTGTGCCATCCTATCAGACCATTTCTGTCACTATAGAAATAAAATGGTTATTGGAAGGCATGTTCAATAAAATTCTTAAATAGGTGCTTGCAAACTGAAAATTTCTCCTTTTCCCCGTGGGACATGTCATGAAAGTAATATGGGTGGTGGTTTGTACAGTACTAGCAATTAGGAATCCCTGGAGAGTTTGAAGGATACGTAGAAGAACTATACCAAATGCTCCCCAAAAACGTACGAGTAAATATCACATGTTGGAAGCAGTCTCTATATATCGAAAACAAATGGAAGCCAGGTCACCGTCCCCATCCAAGCTCCATCCTTTTCCCTCTCCAGCCTTCCTCGAAACGCCCAAAATCCGCAGCTTTTCTCCGGACCCAGTAGAGACCGACGGGTTGGCAAGCAAAAGTCAAACGGAAAGTCAACGCGGCGGCGATCACCCAATGGACGGCCCCCGCCGCGGCCACGGGCGGCGGCCGGGAGCCCCCGGCGGCGGCGGCGGCGCGGCCGCGGACCCCCGCCGCGCCGCCGCGGCGCGCGAGGCGATGGCGCGCATGGAGGAGATGATGATGGCGCACGCGGGCGCCGCGGGCCAGTTCAGCATCATCCTCGACGCGCCGCTGCCGTCGCTCCAGCAGTACCGCCGCAACCCCACCCCGCCGGCCCCCTCGGGACCACCCTCCCCGCCCCGCCACCGCGGCGGCGCGCAGAACGCGGGAGGCGGCGGCCGTCGTCCGGACGAGGGAATCCCCGCGCGCCTGCGCCGAGAAGGGAGCCTCCCCGACGCCGTCAGCGACGCGGACGCCGCGTACGCTGCTCGCCGCGGCGGTGGCGGTGCAGGCGCGGGCGGGACGCGGCCGCGGCCTGGCGGCGCGCGCGGGGACGCGGAGGAGGTGGTGGTTGGCGAGCCGCCGGTGCGGCTGGTGGACCCGCGTGGCGCGCGGAAGCCGCCGGGCCGCGGGGAAACGCCGCCCGATAGGGTCGCCGAGGTGAAACGTGCGGTGGCGGAGGAGGCGGTCGACGCGCCGGTGCTGCTGGTTGACCCGCGGGGCGGGCGGAGGCCACCGAGCCGCGGTGAAACGCCGCCGATGAGGGTGGCGGAGGAGGTGGTCGAGCCGCCGGTACGGCTAGTTGACCCGCGCGGCGAGCGGAGGCCACCGGGCCGCGGCGAAATGCCGCCGCTGAGGGTGGCGGAGGAGGTGGTCGAGCCGCCTGTACGGCTGGTGGACCCGCGGGGAACACGGAGGCCGCCGAGCCGCGGCGAAACGCCGCCGAGGGTAGTCGCCGAGGTGAAACGCGTGGTAACAGAGGAAGAAGAGGAAGAAGAAGAGACGCCGTTGCAGCTGCTGGTGCGCGGCGGGCGAAGTTCGAGGGCGACGAGGCCCGCCGAAGCGCCGCGGGAGGTGGAGGAGGCCGCCGGCGGCCGCGGCGTAAGGCCGTCGAGCCGGCGATCGAGGCGGGACGGCGGCGTAAAGGCATTTGCGGCCGAGGATGACGAGGTGGAGAGCGTCGGGAGGGGAAGCAGCCGTGGGAGCGAGGATGGCGGGGAGGAAACGGCGGCGGTGTTGTTGCCCAAGCCGCTAGCTGCGGTGGTCACCGGTGCCCGGAGCAGAAGCAACTCGCCGGCGATAAGTAATGTCAAAGATTATAGTTTACTTTTGCAATTCGTTTGAACGAAATCTAATCTTATAACAAAGAAATTGATTAAAACTGTTCTGCTGTTCGTAGGCTCTGCTTGTTATGAAACGAGCATTTTATGAAAATCTTTTGTGCGGAAACTAGCAGAAATATTTTCTTTTAACACGCCGGTAGTATAATCTTAACAAAGAAAAAGACGAGAACTTGATTAAAACTGTTCTGCTCTTTGTAGGTTCTGTTGTTTGATGCTCTGCTTGTTATGAAACGAACAGACTGAAGATTTTTCATTACATAACAATTAATACTTAGCATTTGAGGTGTCGTGTAATGTAGTTAAAGTGTGATTCCTATTGTACAGTTGGTGCGTGATAAGTGACTGCTTTGCAATTGCACTATTTTTCATTCTCCTTCGATTTTAGTCTGTGATAAAAAACATAATTCTTGGCGTTCTACATTTGATGTTTTTGTTGATAGATTTTTTTCTTGCTACTGTTGCATTTGATGTTTCATGTTGATACAGTTTCTTCATAGTGAACTATGAAGGGCAAAATGAGAACGCCATCTGGACAATTACTCATTTTATGTTCCTTCTTAAAAGAATGTTAGCAAACTAATAAGCATGTTGGATTCAACGCAAGCATGCTGTATCAAAATAGTGATGTTTTCAGTTCTATCAAATGGTGCGCCTTATTTCCTTTGTCCTTGTTCACCTAGTTAGGTCGGAATGGTGTGGACTCAGGTGCAGCAAATCGACCACCATCAACCGGAAGGTCAACCTTTGCACCACCAGTTGGTGCTAGCGTGAGGCCTCTACAAGTGGAAATTCCAAATGGGACACCTAGGGATAGAAGGTGAATTGGTTATCTTGCCACATATTGTTGAAATGTCACTCTCCTCTAAGTTTGCTGCTTCCATTCTTTCATTGATTTGTTGGCCTGATGCTGTCTAGTTCTCGCATGAATATTTGACATACCGAACTGGTAGATTGTTCCTTTTCATACATTTTCTATCATGTTGATCAAATGTTTTCTGTTGACTTTATCTTCAGTTTCTGGTTCAATGGTAACTGTTTATACTATTGAATTGTAAGTCTTTTTTTTTTCATTATACCACCCTTGCAACTCAAATAGGTCTCACCTAGAACATATTATGTTTTTGACACCATGTTATTCTTCTTTTCAGACTAAAGTGTTTTCTTATTATAGGTTTACAAGAAAGTACGGATCATTTGACCGGTTTAATCAGAAAAAAAAATCTGTACCGTTGAGAGTAAAGTAGCTACTTTTCTATGTTACGATCAGAAAAATCTACTAGATATGTCACGATCCAACATCACATATTTTGTTGCTGAACCTTTATAAGTAGCAGCAAGATCACTGGGATTGAAGTTTTATATTGCAATATGCTGTAGGGCAATCTACCCAGATCCAACTTATGCTCAGTCCGCAAGGTCACGTGACTCACATGACAGTTCCACAGTAACAGAAGAGGTTTGTCCTAAATTTTAACATTTACACTCTCGAATTGTTCAGAGGCTTTTATGCTGAACATCTATGATTTGGCAGAATGCGTTCGTCAATAATATTGAAATAACCTTAACTGAAGATTTCTGAGTTATGCTTCCTTTTTCTTTTCCAGCTTGAAATGCTAAAAGACGAGAATGTAAATCTTTTGGAGAAGGTGTGTTGATCTTGCATGTATTTGAATTCCGTGAAAATGGAAAACAGAAGTTTCTTCATCCTGTTTATAACTTGTAATAATACTCTGTTTTCAATATTCAGCTTGGACTAGCAGAAGAGAAACTTAGACAATCTGAAGCCCGGACAAGGGAACTCGAGAAACAGGTATCTTGTTTACCATTTCACTAAGTTACTATTATGCGCTAGTTCAGTGAGATATTTTGATATAATCATCTATACCTTTAATTTTCATGTATTGATTTTTTTCCATCTTTTGGAGATCTGAGATCTGAGATTGTATTACGGACTATGTACCATCTTTCAGCGATCTGAGATTGTTTTACTGAGTTTGTAGAATTTATCATCTTGAATCATGGACCTGCACTTTTTTTTCCCTTGAACATGCATGAGAACACCTGCATGTCATTTCATTTAAGTAGTATCATTGAACCATTTTAGAAAATACAGTCAGTGTTCGTAGCTTCAGAAGTTAATTATTAATTTATTATATGGTGGAATAATCAAGATGGTATATTTTCTTCTTACAAATGTACTACACATGTGAGTTGTTTCTTTCTTTAAACTAATGCCTGCAACCATGAAAGCTTTTCTTCTTTGAGTTTGAAGTACGATCAGCATTTTCTTTTCTAATGGATTGATTTGGAGGATATTTTTCATTTGTATCACTTGAAGGAGATAAAGAAATAATACGACCAACGTTGTTTGATTATTTAGTTCTGGCGAGCACAACTTATATCCAGCTCATATTTTTTTGCGTTTAATATGTTCAGGTTGCTAATCTTGGTGATGGACTATCTATGGAAGTTAAGCTTATGAAAAGGTATTCATAAATTCGTTTCAGATCTCTTGCAAGCTGATTTTTCTGTCACACTATCGATGACTTCCAACTTGTGGAATACAGGCGGGAGGAGATGCTCGTAAGAAAGGAGGTACATATTGAGTTTTAGATGTTTATGTAATTCTGTCTAAAAAAACCACTTGGATTATCTGGAAAAGAGTTAGTGGCTTGTTGTCGTGTAAATTTGTTTCCATTCTGAAAAAGTGTTAAATGATGCACTAGGATTTTTTCATTCATTATATGACCTGCCCTCATAATTTGCTATTTGATCAGATTATTGGAACAATATTTGCAACTCTAGATAGTTTATTTACCTGCTAGCTGCTGCCATGTCATTGAAGGACCTGATACTGATACTAATGTTTTTCTGAAATAAAAACAGCAAGAAATACGAAAAGCTCTTATATTCAAGAATGGTAAAAACGAGGAACTCACTACTCTTCAACAACAGCTACAGGTAAGGTGCTAGATTATGCTCTACAATAAGGTACATGACTGGGTCAATACCCATGTTCAGAATTTTTGTTCTGTATTCTAGGCTTCAAGAGAAGAGACAACAGCTGCTGTAAAGAAACTCAAAGAAGCAGAATCCGAAACAAAAGATTTGCGTACAATGACACGAAGGATGGTCTTAAGCAAAGAAGAAATGGTTGGTTTCCTTTTCCTTTTCAGGCCTTGTTCGGTTGGCATGGAATGATTATACACATGGATTAGTTTCAAGGCATGGATTGAGTGAAACCACATGTGTCACTCAAACCAAGTGAAGAATGAATCCATCGATTGGTTTCGTTCCATGAGGTCTAAGTCATGGTTTTATGCTAGCTCTTTGAGTCATGGAATGGACCAATCCATGTTGGGTTTCAAACCAATCCATGCCTAACCGAACGGCCATTCCCAGTTAAATTGGGAGTAGTTCCATGTCCAATCATTCCATGTGGAATATGTCCCATTCCATGCCAAACGAACGAGGCCTCACTTGTAAGATGCAATCAAACATTGATGTCCATTTGCTCGTTGAAGTGCTGATTTCAAGCCAATGTATATTGAACAGGAAGAAGTTGTCATGAAGAGGTGTTGGCTTGCTCGCTATTGGGGCTTGGCTGTTCAACATGGTAATTGAAAAGATGGAAGAATTGTATTGTGAAGAATCCCTAAAACCTGAGTACTGGATTTGTTTATAGAATCAGCCATCCTAAAATACTAGTCATTAATGGATTTTGTAACGAAAATGCTCTGTTTCCTGCTTTTGAAACTTCTATCTGAAAGCAGTAACCCAACCCCTCATTTTCCCAACTAACTTTACCAAGTTCCTGTATTAAGTTAGTGATTTTCGAAATTCTGCAGGCATCTATCCAGATATATCAATGTCAAAACATGAATACTGGTCTTCGCTTGCACCTCTTCCGTTTGAGTATGTAACATCGGCTGGACAGAGGGCAAAGAATGGATCTGATCATACTGGCAAGTTATCAACCCTTTACTGCTCAGAATCAGTGTCTTAGATAATTAAATGATCCCTATATTCTTGTGAAACAGGGAGTAATGATCTGGAAGATGCAGACAAGCTTGTTCATGATTTGACTGTTACAGCCGGGGAAGGAAATGTAGAAACCATGCTTTCAGTTGACAAAGGACTACAAGAACTAGCTTTCCTGAAGGTGCTTGCTTATCTCTTAACCTGGCTTTCATTCACATTGATTTTGGAAAAACACCAAAATCTACAGAAGGTACCGGCACTCAGATAGCCTGGTGCTAAATAATCCTTTTAGCTTCCTTGATGTCCCTCTTTTGACACTCCTAATTACTTTTGGAGGTTGAGGATGCGGTTCTTTTTGCTCTTGCCCAACATCGTCGTTCTAATGTCAATGAACCAGCAGATCCAGGTCTTTTCCTGTTTTGTTGTTGATAATGTATCCAAAACATTTTTCGCAAATTATTACTGAGGATTCATGTTATATAATTAATGGTTGATTGGTCATAATTCTTGTCCTGTATTTGCCTTGTGCAGATATTAAATCATCTGGTGACGAAAAATTCACTGAAGCATTTGGTACAGTTTTCAATTACTTTCTGTTATATTCATTTAAATATAGCTATTGAGAATGTTGTTCTTTCAGAACTAGTTGACGGCAGCATCAATCTATGCTAATTGTTCTGTTGCAAATTCATGATCAACACTGAATCTTTTTCTGCAGATCTAAGCAAGGAGGAAGAAGAAGATGTACTGTTCAAACAGGTACTTCCCTAATATTTCTTTTCTCTGAGACTAGGTCATGGACAAGGGAGTCGAATGATTCTGTGCCAAGTTGCCAAAAAAAATTTTACATTGCTTCACTATTACTGTTTTGTAGAGCAATTTTCACTGTGACTGAATTTATCTTGTACAGTTAGTTCTGCCTGTGTGCCAGATGTCTGGTACTATATTTGTTTACTGTCTGCATGTATATGTAGCAAGGTTTTCAGAGGTGAAACTGTAGAAGGGCCATCAAAATGTTATTTCACAACATGGATGACCCTTATCCACGTTGGTAGGACAGGAAAAATGAAGCAATCAATTCTATCCAACAGAAAAAACAACTGCAATGAATCATATGCTACATAATTTTTTTCTAGTACATTTTCCTTGTGTTAGTTGTTTCTATTTACTAGCCTAGCTTTTGTCTTGATTTAGTACTTTTGTTATAGACCTTTAAGGGTATCGCATACCACAAGCTAGAATATTAGGCAAATGTTCATTGTATTTTCTTCAGTTGTTGGCTATCATTATCCATTGTATGCCTCTGCAAATGACCCTGGTCTCTGGTACGACTCAGGCTTGGCTCATCTACTTCTGGAGAAGGGCTAAAACACATAATGTGGAGGAAGATATTGCCGATGAACGACTAGAGATGTGGATCGATCGACATGGCCAGCAACCAACTTCACATGACGCCGTAGATGGTATGTGCTCATAAATAACTCCAAATTTTGCTCTCCTTTTGCTGAGAAAAGATGCTAGATGGCAGAAATACCACTGATCCACGTTCGTTAGCTGTATCAGGTGGCTTTTGTATATGATTCTGCATGATCACACTATACTTGATGTTTTATGTTGGGCATACTTTTTTAAAAAAGAAAATTTTCACCGGTAAAGTGCAGAAATAACATATTCTGAAACCATATGTTGTACTCGGACTGCACAATTTTAGTGTAGTGAATTGAATTTTTTTTACATATTGCTTTTCCGTAAAAAAGAGTACATATTGCTTGGTCATTGGTTTGTTTAATATATATAGAGCTCTGATTCCCTGATCTGAAAAGTTAAAAAGATGTGAGTAGTTCAGTTCATTTTAATATGTATCGTGGCACATAGTGTTTCATATCATTTTGTCATTATCAAATTGTTTTTGGTACCGTCTCTTTTAATGTCGACCTGCAACTTTTGACATCGATCTCTTTTAGGATTCTGTCTCCTATCATGTAGCAGAATTCAAATGTTTTTGTTCTTGCATTTCGGGTTTTTCCACTCATAATTTACATTTTGTGCAGTTGAGCAAGGCATACATGAGCTGAGGAAGTTGGGGATCGAGCAGTTGTTATGGGAACTTTCGCGGCACGAGGTGAACCTTGCGAAAGGTGAGGAAACGACCATCACCAAAGGAGATCCGTCAGATGTTGAGGATCTCACCTAGGAGCCTCCACAAACAGCGACCGTCGCTCGAATCCGCTTCATTCATTCATATGTACCATACAGCGAGTCTAGGATAGGACAAAGATGTGTCTGGTTTTGTTTTTCAGTTTTGTTACAAATGGTTTTTTTTCGTGTACATAACTTTGCACCCCACTGTGTTACTAAAAAGCAGCTTGAAGGGTGCTGATTTAATTAAAAACCTAGTGATGTACTTTCCCTGGGCCTAACAAATTAAAGTTTCGATGCAGTCAGTCGGTGCCTAGAATGTCATCACACTGCATCTGCCGTAACTGTTTGTGAGTTAGTCTAAAGTTTCCTTTTCTGTCATTCCAGCCGCATCAGCAGTAAAGCTAAGTGAGGCTAAACCCCCCTTTTAACTGAACAAGCTTGTGGCAGGCAGGGAGGCTAAGCCCCTTTTACTGAACTAGCTTGTGACAGCTCGCAGGAATGGCTGGCTACTTGTGCAGCCATCTGGTCGCAGTAATGCACGGCGTGTTGTCTCACTTTCGGTTGGAAATCTGCTTATTCACATCCTTGTCAATGTTCTGAAAATTTGATGTTTTGTCCGATAGTATACTTTACCTATATGTTTTGAAAACCTGGATCAGCATTACCAATCCATGTCTTGATGCTGAGTTATATGCTTGTTTTTTTTTTAAACGTTATATGCTTGTTTTTGGATCAGCATGAATCCATAATAACTGAACAATCCGCTCTTGCTGTGAGCCTGTGGGATGGTGATTATTAGCAGGTGTCGTCGGGACCACACCATCCCCATCCGAAGGTCTCGAGGTGCTCTCCACTGCGATGAGCGCTCACTCGTACGAGGCGTGACAATCAGAAATTCTGAGTGATCTTGAAAGCATAGGTATGTCTCGTGAGAGCTGCCTCACGGACACGTGGGTCCGTCGTGCTGGCAACGAGGCCCCACATGCCGAGGCTTCCGTTTCGCTGCTCGTGTTGGCTGTTACCGTTGCGGCATAGGGAGAAAGTTGCGGCGTGCCTCACCGCCCAGTAGTAGTAGACCGTAGTGAAGCGGGTGACGTGGCAAAGTGTGATGATGACTCTCACTTGCCCGGCCAGGAGAGGACCACGACGGCCACGAGATCTCGATGAAATGGTGGTGAGCGCGCCCTCCGAGGCCGCCAGCCCCACGAGCCTCTCACGTGACGCACCGGCATGGTTAGCTTGGTCTATTGCCGTTGCTCTTGCATTTTCTTCGTAATTGCATCGCATTTTTTTTCTCTTCTCCTAAACTGCATTACTGACGACGCATGTTGCCAAAGACATTCCAAATTGATTCCAAATCAATCTAACAGACAGGAGTTCACCACTATTTTTTGAGAACGTGACACGGACATATTAGTTCCAAGGCAACAATGCACCTCATGTACCTTGACGCATTATTGGTGACACACACTGGATTAGATTGCAGTTTTCCTGTTCGCAGGAACAAAATAATGATATCCTTGCAGAGAAAACAACAAGAATTAGGACAAGTCTATATTTTTAAGGAAAAAGCATATCACATCATGATAACTACTCTGCCTCTCTCACATCACAAGCAGTAAGTAGCGCACCTCCCAAAAGCCTTGGAAAAGCTGGCCGCTGCAAACTCTCACACGCCTCAGATTCAGCAGCAGCGCGCTTGTACGTGAGCACATACAGTGCACTACCGGCTGCGGTCCACGCAAAGGGAACAAGGATATGGAGATCGTGGCTGGATAAGAAAGAAAGCGGGGTTTAAGCCTGCACGCAGGCTCTGCAGCGGCAAATCATTACGGCCACCAAAAAGGGTGCCGATACACGGTGGTCACCACCACGTTTGTTTGTCTCGTGCAAAGAATATGACAAGGTCTCAACTCAAGGATATACCTAGCCGCCGTCTTCTTCCTTACATTTTTTTTTCTCGAAATTGTTTTCACCTGTCGTAACGGTGTTTCATGCAAATAAGAAATTCATAGTTCTCTAGAAAATAATTGATCACGAGTATCCATTGACAATGGTTTTCCCGTGTCAATGAGTGAAATTTTTCACTCATCCTTCCGTGACCATTTTATTGGTCAACAATGTTTCATTTGATAAGTCGTGAAACTGAAAATTCACAAAGAGGCTTCCTAATTAAGACGATGCATGCAGGGACGGAGCTTAGTGAATGGCCAAGGGTGGCCATGGCCCCCCCCCCCCCCCCCCCCCCCCCAGCAAAACTCCATTGAGGAAACGGTAAAATGGCAAAAGGGATCTCCTTCCAGATGGCCCCCCCTCCCGAGTGATTAGTGGGGTTTTTGGATTGAGGCCTTTTTGGTATTTGAAAAAAGACGCAAATTTAATTTAATTTCCGGGGGGGGGGGGGGGGGTTGTATTGGCTTCGCCTTTTTACTTAATATAACGATACGCAGCTCTCATACGTGTTCTAGAAAAAAAAAAGTAAAATGACTAATGTTCATGCTATTTTGGCTAAAATTACAAAGGCTGCCCTCCATTGGTGTTGAAGCTCCGTCACTGATTGAATGATAAAGGAGTCACCGTGACATAATTCGCATCAAGCTATCATGTACATGTGGAAGCTCATGCTCTAGTCCTTTGAGACATGGAGACCCCACGGTTGAGGCCACCGAGCAAACCGGAACAAATGGGCAAGCACGCCAATGGCCGCAGGCTTTTTTGTATCGGGAGGGCCTCCGCTCCTCAGGCAGGAATGATTGCCCAGCCTGACAAAATAATCACATGGGGAGGCAAAAAGGTTCATGGATACGCACAAATTTCTTTTCGGCCCAAGCGCTCGCCAGAGCCCACCACCTTTGTGTCTTGCTACTTTTTCACACTGGCTTGAAGAAGCTAATCAAAGTTTCATTAAATTTTTTTAGAAGTAATTAAGAAAATAACAGTGGAGATTGCAACATGGGAGGGACCAAACAAGCTCAATAACACCATTTCAGAAATGACGCGGACAAAACTCTAGAAATGTTAGAAAAATCTAATGCAAATTGAGGGTATTTTCTTGTATTTGGAAAAACAAGCTGAGAGAGTATGTCTTGAAAACTCCAACAGATAATGTAGCTTCCATTGACCAGTTAGATTGTGTGAACGAATCCTCGAAGGATATATATAGACGCATGGATTGTAGGAATATGATAATTCAACTTTAGCAAGTACAAAAAGATCACCTTAATGTAGTACGCTTAAAATCTCCATCATCTTAGATGTTGCAATAGCGCATAGAGCAGGTGAAGAACTAGTCTAATGGATGTAGATATCGATTGCATAATGCAAAGCCACCATGGATACTCATGTTTTCATAGCCAGGAGACCTTCTATTTTAGGTGCAATAAATTAAGAAGCTACCTTGGGGGACCTAGAGACGTAGATACCATGTTAATTAGTCGGGCAAATGGGGAACAAATTGGCTGTCGATGTCAATCCGGTCGATGATGGTTTCATTCATGCAAAAGTTATCCATTGCGCTTACTATTCCGCACATCAATTTTGTCGATAACTTTTTTTTTTGCGGTGGAAATTTTGTCGATAACTTTGAATCATATATAAGAGTACTATGCAGGGAGATTAATTGTATCATATGGTAAAAAAAGTAAAAAATTGCACATTAATTTTGTCCCTTGTTAACTGATTGTGGCCCTGTTTAAAATTAAACAACTTTTCAAAATCACAACATCAAGAAAATTTCATTCTACAGTTCAGAACCCTCTTTTTTTGAAAAAAGAGTTCTTGCTTCAGTGCAAAATTTACTGTTGTATTTTTTTTTTCTAAAAAGGTGATGAACACTAGTATTATTCACAATCCGCTCTAGCGAAATGGCCTGTAACCTAGTGGTTACAAGAGCCTTAGTAGCACCTGAGTTCCTGGGTTCGGCTCTCTGTGGGAGCGAATTTTCTAGGATTTAACGGCGTTGTGCGTTTAGCGGGAGGCGACATGACCGTCGACAGCGAGGCGCCAGTGGTGACTTCGTCAATCTCGAGGATTTACCGGCTCAGTCTTCGAAGATGCTCATAGGGGTAGGGTTTACGTATGTGCGTTCATAGAGGTGAGTGAGCGTGCGTTGTGAGTGTCTGAGTTGTACTCTGTAATCGTAAAAAAAAAAAAAATCACAATCCACTCTACGCAAATTGCAACACTGAAAGTTCTATGGATGGGTGAGATATTTACACTCTCTAGAGTCCTATATTTTGCGCATGATTTTATCCAATTAGTTTTTCTTTACTAATTTTGGTAGTTTTGAAAGGAAAACCTAAATTCGTTGGACAAACTTTGAATTTAAGTTTCCATCTATCGCAAGAAACACTATGAATGTTGTCGCCTAGCAACATTAAGAAGAATTAAAGCCTCCGCGGCACCTTTTTACCTTCTGAAGCAAAGTGAAATACAGAGGGACAGGCAGTGCATCTTTTTACCCCGCATCAAAGTGAATCATACCACTCGACTGTATGTCTGTATCATACTAGTACTACTTGATTCAAAAAAAAAAATACTAGTACTACTACATGCACACAGGTACGGTGAAACCGTAAAAAAGGAAGGGGGAACAAAGAGAACAAAGATGGGGCGGCTGCAGGACATGCAGGAAAAGGCCAGCCGCCATGTTCCACAGCACACGCACTTTGGTCGCATGGTTTATCGATCGCTCGCTACACGCAAAGGGGAAGGGACGAGACGGTGCACTGGAGGGAAAGGCTCCACTGGCACTGCGACAAACAACGGAATGGGAGCAACTTGACTAATTATCCGTTCAGTACTGTAAAAGAGAATTATACTACTCATAGATGTGCGTGTCCACTGAAATTTGGATATTTTACTTGTGACGCTGGCATGAACATGTAAATTAAAGTGTCCTGTAATGTTATCTTAGTTCGTACTCTATGTGGGATATTAGCATCACAATCTTTACATGATAATGATGGCAACTCTAAAGTTATGTTCCGAATCACATTAACGTTTTATTAGATGATAATGATGGATTGACGGTCAATATATAAATTATTTCTCATAGGGCTTTCATTTTACGACAAACGTCTCAAATGTATGGCTTCCACGTTGTGCGCCACCTTGCAACAAGGACAAAAGAAACAGAACCTAATAGAAAGCATGTATGCCACTGTTTGGTGCCATGTTGTCTCCTCTCATCTACAGCAGTAACTATAAGCTTAGCCCTAGAGTACGTACATACGTGGGACCGACTGGTACTAGACATTCGAGTAGATTGGACATGATATCTTTAGGAAAGCTTATTTACAAGAACCTCTTACAAGAAACATTCGCAAAAGAGACCGAAGCGAAAAGGGGAGGAAAAAAAGGTGTTGCCAACATGATGGATCGAATGTACTGATAGATTTCCTGTCCAGTACACATGCATTGTCCTTCAACATCATTGTTACAAAGAATTTTTTGTTTTGGAGGAACAAAACAGCTGGATAGTACTGCTTGAGATCTATAGTTCTTCTGTATATCATCAAAATGTTTGCATTTTCAAGGCACAAACAATGATGGTAGATCATGCTATCTCGTCGTAGATGTTGAGTAGGAATGTATTTGCGTGTGTAGCGGGTAGTCGGGAGTTCAGGGGCTCATGTGGCGTGTCACCGTGTGTTTGTCTTTCTTTGGAGTAGTTGAGTGTTTGTTGTTTCTTCAGGTTTAAGGTCCCCCAAGCTAGCCAGCTGCTTGTGCCACCATCGATCAGACTGCATGGGCGCCCGTTCGAATGTTCGCATTTGTTTAATTTTTTTCGAAATATACATATAATAAAAAAGATGGTCCCTTCGTTTCAACATACAAGTATTCTGGTTGTCTACAAACGAGTACTCTGCTATTATATTATTCTATGATATATAACTATAATTCTGTATTTCATACTACGCGGGCAAAGCTCACATTTGGCAATTATATATATGTTGCTGATGCATTTACTGGACAATATACGGTTGCATTAGCACATGTCTTCATGCTTGTGTTTTTCAAAAGTTGACTGATTATGGTGGGCCGTTCCTTTCATGTTCTCGCTCGAGCTTCATTTTCTGTTGGAAGATTTGATGTAGAATTTTTCTGAAGCACATTTTTAGGTGCCGCAAAAAGAAAACCTTTGTTAAAAAACATTTTGGTGGACTTTAGATTTTGCCATGCGACTGCAGCATATGATACAAGTGGATAAAACAGTCCAATAAAAGCCCAGATGGTGGTATCAAGCTAAATTAAGTGGCTAGCTTGTGGCACAAGCCCTGTGATTATTACTCGATAAATCCTCTAACCAATAATTAATAAATCATTATGATTCTCTAAAAAAACTAAAAATATATATACTAGATTTTTTTTGGCTAGGGCTTGGCCTGAGCCCATTCTCGGTGCGTGACCTCCCTATGCCCAGCCCGACCCTACAGGCGAGCAGGGCCAGGCCCATGGCTGGGACTTTTTCTTGGATGCATTCTCTCAACTCTGAGCTCAAAGTGCTGAGCTTGCTTCACACCAAAAAAAAAAAAAAAGTGCTGAGCTGAAGTCCTAAAGCTCAGCCAAAGTGTTGCACGGAGGAGGTGGCCGAAGAAGATGGATAGGTGTAGCCCCAACGCGCGGACACAACAAGACGTCTATGCATGCAGAGGCTGCAGTTGATCCGTTCCTGCAGAAGAATAGATGGCGACCTCACCCTGCTACCATCGCCCACCACAATAGCGACCAGATTGACGGGAGGCAGGGCAAGATCGGACGGCTCGTCCACGATCATCATCTCTCGTCAGCCCGTACACCGCGCGCAGAGTCCATCGATGGACGATCGATCATTCGATCCTTTAACCCGTGTAGCACCCCAAAAGGAAGGTAAAAACATCTGATAAGGCTTTGCTTCAAGCGCCCTCACAGCAAACCGGCGCACAGACAGTCGTCTCCCTTCATTTTTAATTATATGATACAGTTGATTTTCTCGTTGAACTTTAATCAACAATATAGATTTAAATAATTACTTTTCGAATGTGAAATAAAAATTATTAGATTCATCATAAAAAGCACTTTAAAGTTAACTTATATACTTAAATATTTACACAAATATTTATAGATAAAATGAATGGTCAAAGTAACAAAAAAATCAACAACGTCATATATTAGAAAAGCAACCGGTTGTAACCATTGTGAGCATAGGTAATATAGTTGAGACCGAGTAGAAGTGCTATGCTGATAGTAAGAAAAATAAAATACTCTCTCTTATTTTGAATATGTGACGGTATTGATTTTTTTCGTTATTTTGACCATTCGTCTTGTTTATAAATATTTATGCAAATAACTAATTGTATAAATTAAGTTTAAAATGTTTTTAATGATAGATCTAATAATATATTTATTTCACGTTAAAAACTTAATTATTTCAATATATATTGTTGGTCAAAGTTCGACGTGAATGATGCAATATATTTAAAACGTAGAGTGTACTTTTTTAATGTACACACAGTAGCTGCTTCAAACGTTGCCTCTCCGGACACACGTGTTCGTTGCATAGGGTCTAAACTTTAGAGGGTTTTTCCAACGAATATTGTGATTACAAATAAAGTTTAATTACAAAACTAATTTCAGGACTCCGCTTGAATTCGCGAGACGAATCTAATGAGGGTAATTAAGGCGTGATTAGACGATGGTTACTGTAGCATCACTGTAGCAAAACATAGATTAATTAGGCTCATTAGATTCGTCTCGTGATTTAGAGGGGGGTTGTGACATAGGTTTTGTCATTAAATTAATAAAAATATGTTTAAATAGTAAAATTTTCTTTGATGTGACGGGTGTTAAAGTTTAGAGGGGGTGCAACGAACACCCCTTATTGTGTCCTTGGTCACAACTACTGCCACCTGACCATAGGATCCACTGGCCAATGTACACACAGTAAACTATTCGCTGCTTCAAACGTTGCCTCTCCGGAAACACTTTATCTCAGTTTTACAGACAACTATTGTGTGCTGGGTCACAACTACTGCCACCTGACCATAGGATCCACTGGCCAATGTCGATTTGGGAATACAGCAAGGGCTCCAAGTCGACGACTTATGTGGGCCCCACATGGCAGGCAGCGCGTGGAGGCAGGCCCACCGGCAGGCAACGAGGCAGTGCAAGTGCACGCAGCATGCATGCATGGTGTACGTACTTCTCATTTCTTTGTCTGGAACCAAAGCTTTTTTTTTTTTTCCCTGAGAAATTGTTGGTCGTTGACGCGTGACTGCTCGGAGAAGGTGGGGCCCCGGAGCCTGACGTACGTGTCGCGTCTCAGAGCCGTCAGATCAGGCTGCAGACAGAGAGGGGCTCTGATTACATGGCGTGCCCGGCTGCGCGGCCGTCCGGAGATGCGGCTCGTGTTGTCTGTTCTAGCCGGGGGGGCTCTGGTCGATGCACATGAGCGTATGACACTTTTTGTTAGTGCTGCTCTGCACCGAGCAATGCATGCCTAGTTTGACCTTCTGGCATTCCTGATCATGTTGTGTTCATGTATTGTTGTACGAGTACTTAATTCATTCGGTTTTAAAATGAGCATGAACTAAAAAAAAGTTGTCACAACGTAATCAACTAATCAGAACCAAGAAGTAGTAGTTACCAAATATGATTAACACATTTGTACGTAGCTCATGGAAACAATAGTGGTTGATAGGAGATGACCATGTCCTTAGGTCCTGTTTGGACCGACCAATGACCATGACTAATTATGTGACTAAATTTAGCTAGATGGGTGTCTGTTTGGAACTTGAGCTTATACTAGTTAGTACTATAAGTTTGTTTTGCCCATGGCTAAAATTAGTTGGACTGCATTGATTGTGCGCAGCTCAAAAGTTCCGATAACTTTTAGCCTTGATGAAGAGCGCATTGTTCAATTTAAAATATACACCCAGACATATAAAAAAACATCAGATCATCACAAGTGGCACAAATAAAGTAATGCACGGTTTTGCCAACAAAGAGTAACATTGATTATCCAATGCAGACACTGATCTGTGAGCAAACATCTAGCTAGGGACCATTTGAGTCCACGGTTATAATTGACGACGGCTGCTTCATCGTGTTACTTTGACAGCGCAGCAGAGGCAGACGACATGGTTAATTTGTTTCTATGAGATAGAATAGAAGTAACCTTTTCAAGCATTGTGCAGGTTGATTGCTTGAACCTAACTTTAGTAAATTAAGAGGCTTTGGTGAATGTGTACGGATCAAAAGTTCTCGTGACTTTTAGACTCGATGAAGAGCGCATTATCCCTGTTTAACATACATCCAAACATACAAAAACATTTGATCAAAAAGGCAAAAATAAAGTAACACACTAACAGTAGGAACATTATCCGATGCAGACGCTGTGATTTGTGACTTGTGAGCAAACATCTGGGGACCATACGGGTGCACGGTTATAATTGACGACAGTTCCACCAGCATGTTAATTTTGACAACGAAGCAGAGGCAAGACATGGTTAATTTGCTTCTTTTAAGGCGTGATATAGGGCCAATCTGTTGCCGATGAACTCAACGTGGAATGTCTGCTTGCGAGGCCACTGATTCCGTCCCACCACGCAATGCAAGGTCGTTTCCAACATGTACCTAACTCGTAGACATTCACGCATGCAAGCTTACTTTAATCACTTCATGACCTCACATCAACGGCAAAATCACGCGTAATAAGAAAAGGTAATGGGTAGCCAATTGCCATGTGTAAAGAGCTAGACCATTATATTAAGCACCTAGCTAAGTGCGCCCACATAAACAGTTTGATTGATCACCACTGTCAACGAGATAGCACGTCACGATTATATTAATTAACTAACTGCGCCCACATCAACAGTGTGACTGATCAGATCAGCACTGTCAATCAAAGGGTCTTTTCGAGTCAACAAGCTACTAGCACGTTGCCATATGATACAAGTAAACTATCGGATTTTGTGCTTGGTAAGTACTCTTCTGCTTGCCATATGATACTACTAGTACTACTGCTATAATACAGTATGAGAGACTTTTGGATGAACAATTAATTGAACAGTGTATCGATCACCACTGCTGAGGTTTATACGCACTAGCCATTTGTGTGCTTGGTACTTAAGTTCTAAAGGAGGTAAGGACAAGAGGCACGGTCGATCGCAGCACACGCTCGATCGCCGAGACGCAGAGCAATGCAAGAGCACCTGGGAACGAGAAAGAACGTACTGCATGCAAAGCAAAGCGGAGCAAAATAATACTAGTATAAAGAAAAATCCAGAGAATGATGAGCACATAGTACTACTACAATACACGAGGAGAATCTATCCGTGAACACTGCGAGTGCCTGCATCATATTATATTGTTGGCTTGTTGTGCCGTTGCCCTCTTGTTCTCTAGCCTGCCTGCCTGAAGCCTCACCCGCGTATCACTCGTACGCTCGCACGAGCGAGCGCAGCGACGCAGGCTGGCTGCAGGAAGACGTGCGGTGCGGACACAGGTGACAGAAGCAGCAGCAGCAGCAGGTACGTGCGCATCACACATGCACGCAGGTAACCCACGTATACTCATGCGTGCATGCAGCATACTACTCCATAGCTGTACACCAGCATAGTACATCATTCAGTAGAGTAGGAGCACGAGCGTACAGTTGTCGTCGAGACCTGCGCCCCACATCAGTCGCTGGAATACTCGCTAGCCTACTAGTATATGCAAGTTTTTCAACAGCCCAGTGGACACGGTCGGTACTGCGTGCATATGCATGCAACTGCATTCCACAGGCGGGAAATTTTGTTCCCATGCATGTCCGAGAGGATCCGGTGCAACGCATGCCAATACACGAGAGCGCAAAAATTGTGGAATATTTGCAGAGAATGATCGATCGATACCATGAGCACATATATAGACGAAGATAATCTATCCGTGAACGCTGCGCGTGCCTGCATCATATTGTTCGCTTGCGCCGTTGCCCTCTTGTTGTCTAGCCTGCCTGCCTGCGGCTGCATCCATCACCCGCGTATCCCTCTCGCACACGTACGAGCGCAGCAACGCATGCAGGCACGCACGCTAGCTGCAGGGAAGACGTGCGGACACAGCAGGTGACAGAGCAGCAGGTACGTGCGCATCGCACAGCTCGTACGTAAGTACTCATGCATGAAGGCTATAGCTATACCACACCATTCAGTACTCGTCCGCGACTCGAGACTGTATATATATATACGTCCAAGAACGGTTGCAGTCTCGCAGACACTAGTCGAAGGCTAGTCTACATGCATGACACGTCCCAACAAGGTTCGCGAATACATGTGTACACGTCCCAAGGAAAAGTGTTCAAAGCATAAATCATGGTACACATGTACTCCAACCAAGCATGGGAGGCTCTCACGTTACTAGTAGCACAGTTTTTTTTTTTTTTGTCTTCAGCCGAAGCATGCGTACGTAGGTAGTGATGGCAACGCTACGTAGGAGTAGTATAGTCGTGTGGTGGCGAGCGTGAGAGTGAGAGAGGGAGAGGTACGCAGGGGTATGTGGACATGCATGCAGGCTTGCGCGAGGCTGACAAGATTCCCTTCCCTTCCCTTGTGCTGACGATCTTCCCTTGTGCTGACGATCCTGCTAACTTGGTTTTGTCAGTTTATATGTGCGAGGTTTTCAGCAGGACAGACGATTGAGAGCGCCGTGTATACCCGCTGCGTCCTAATTAAGCGAAAGTTGATGTGAGTACTACTTGTTTTACGCAATCGAATGTGAGTGGAGTATAGTATGTTCCATTAATTCTTTTTCTTCCACGTACTGTGCGCACTTGGGCACGGCCCGTTGTGGCAACCGAGCTCTTGTACCTACTAACCGTTTGTGCGCCACCAACAAAAACAAAGCCACGGCGGGTACTGCAACTGCGTGCCACAGCCTTCAACACCGGCCGGCGGCGGCAAAGTTTTGTTCTGAACGTCCAAGCGCATACACTAGTGATTTTGTTTCCATGCACGATCAGACGATCCACAAGCTCGTGACACGCATGTCATCAGCATGTGTCGAGACAGAGGAAGCGAGACCCGAGGTGATCCGTCTAGCTGCTCGATACGATAGTATATGCGCTTAAGATGAAAGAGAGATGAAAACGGACAGTACTCCTGCCTGCCTGCCCGCCTGTCATCCAAACTGATTTTGGTGCTGCGAGGATGGCAGCTGATCTTTTACCGCTCGTAAAAACAAAAGACAAGGTTACACCACTGCCTCCATCGACCAGTCAGCACCGGTGAGGCGGTGAACGAGACCGTGCAAGAATCGGCATCTTTTCCTTTTTTTTTCTTTCAGTAGTAGTACAGCCAACTGGAGTCTCTGGATAACTGCCAACATTGCATTGCTGCTGCTGCTGCTGCTGCCTGATCGGTGGTACGTGCGACGACGACTACTGGTGGCAGCACCCTCCCTCACTGATGAGCGTCTTGGAATCCCGAGGAAAAGCGACGCATGAGAAATGCGCGTCTCTTTCTCGGACGAAATTATTGGAGCCATTCCCGCATTGGCCGCCGGCACGGCAAAGCATACTCCGGATTATAGCAGTACAATGTCCACGCCCTGCACTGTTTCGTTTGCTAGGCTGGATCAGGAGATGGTGAAATGTCTGTGGCAGGCAGAGGAGGTAGAGGAACTGTAGGGAAAAGTTTGGGCATCGCGCCAGCAAAAACGGGTTGAAAAGATGAACCTCTTTGGAAGAATCACGTAATCTTTCGCGAACATGGTTTGTTCTGGGGGAGAATTTTATTTTTCTCCGTGGCTTGAGGCAGTTGACCTTTTAATTTATAGGGCGTTTCCTTTTTGGCCCACGCCTATCTGACCAATTCTAAGGGCTAGCCAAAGCAATTTTTCGGCGCAGGATTCTGCGCCCAAACGTTTTGGTCAGCGTCAGCGTGATAACAAAAGCTCTAGCTCAGCGCGTGGGCTGCCAAACCACGACAGTAGCCTCAATGCGTTGCCCTTCGCATGCAGTCAACGTACAAAAGGTTTGGAAGACAACACAAGTTGCAAGCCAAACAACGTCATATCTACTCTATTTTCTTATCCAAGAACGCCCCAGACTATATCTATCTATTCTCTTATGTAGCGTTTGGATGTTGGAATTGAGAGCTGGAATTGGGAATTGGTATTGGGCTAAGCCAATTCTAGTGTTTGGATGTCGCTGGAATTAGGAATTGGCATTGGAGGCCTAATTCCATGGCATTGAAACATAACTGAGTTGCCCTGTCCACAATTCAGAGCCCCGACCTTCTGAATTCAGTGGCATTGGAGTGTCTTCGTCAGGGATTGTCGGTTTTCGAATTCAAAATTCACAAAAAAAATAAAAATTTTAAAAAAATTGAAACAAATATGATTGCAAAACCGTCGGTAACCGGACCGGTTACCGAAAAAATAAAAAAAACCAGTCCGGTCCGGTTTTCGAATTCAAAATTCAAAAAAATTGAAAATTTAAAACAAAAATATGATTGCAAAACCATCGGTCACCGGTTACCGAAAAAGCCGGTCCGGTTTTCGAATTCAAAATTCAAAAAAATTG
Source organism: Eragrostis nindensis (assembly GCA_012490785.1). Lineage (NCBI taxonomy): Eukaryota > Viridiplantae > Streptophyta > Magnoliopsida > Poales > Poaceae > Eragrostis > Eragrostis nindensis. Next base: position 3,096,023 of record JAAXCT010000018.1, on the reverse strand, counting down.
AAAATTTTTAAAAAATTGAAACAAAAATATTTTTAAAACTAGATGAAATTAGTAACGCAATGGTGGAACAAGAACATGAAAATTCGATCGTGTTGTTGAGTTCCATCGCCAGATTCAACTCCTAAGTTGAATTCTAGCCCTCAATTCTATCTACATCCAAACAATCGCAATCGACATTGAGCTCATTTCAATGCCTAGGCTGATTTGGTATTCAACCCAATTCAATGCCAAGGCCTCCAATATCTACATCCAAACGGACCCTTAGATCTATTTGACTGCAACCGTCCGAAGTGACGATACTGATGACAAGTTTTCTGGAAGCCCCAACCAACCTAAAACTGTGCCGCTTCTGTTTTCCATTTCGGTGACAGATGGGAATTTCTCTCGGGAAATCATTCTCTTTCTAGTGTTTTTGAGGACATCAATCAAATTGTTTAATACAACTACCTTCTATTTGATATTGTTTTGAGTTTATTTTTCGTTCGGTTGTTATTTATAGGTTGTCGCATTGCAGGAAATAGGTGTTTCAGCCATCAATAATAAACATTCATAGGAGACAAATACTCCCTCCGTCCAGAAATATAGTTTACATCTAGTTTGGTCCTAAGTCAAACTTTTTGGCTTTGACTAATAATATCTAGAAAACCGTAAAGATTGACAACATGAAAATGCTTTTACTAGATTCATCGTGAAATGAACTTTCATAATATATAATTATCTTACTTTGAAACAATATATATTTTTAGATATTGTTGGTCATAGTTTAAAATTTTTTACTTAGAATAAAACTAGATGTACACTATATTTCTGGACAGAGGGAGTATACACATTAGTCACAGTTCATATTTTACCAGGGTTGTTGGGGATCATGAACATCGGTTAAAGTTCATTTTTTTGCTATTGATAGGATCAAATGATAGTAACATGTTTCTGTCATATTTTGAAAGCACACAAATCTTTTATAGTTAAATTATAGATTCTTACAAACATAAAATCTTTATTATAATACTCACTCTGTTGACTTTTTGAGTTATGTTTGACCGTTCGTCTTATAGAAAAAATTAGCTCAAATATGCAAAATTATAAGTTATATTTCAATTTTCTTTAGTGATAAAACAAATCATAACACAATATATGATAATTTTAAAATATTTTGAATAAGACAAATGGTCAAACGTAGCTCAAAAAGTCAACATCTATAATAATTTAAAAACAGAGGCAGTATAAGATAAGAAATATTTGTATTGATCAATCTAATTCCGGTCAACATATTCCATTGTCACTGAAATGTGGAGATCATGCTCAATCTAATTAATGCTGTTATTAAGACAACAATAATCCCCCTTAACATCTATAGTTGCTATATAATTCATCATCTTACATACATTGTAAACAAAAAGGAAGAAAAATAAACTCTAAAGTAGGCCTAAGTATATTATCCTCCTTTAATTTGCATGCATGGCTTCCAGAAGGGAAGTGATTCTCCTCCGGCTTTACCCCAAAAGGCGCTATAGCATGAGTACACTTAAAATCTACCAGCAACAATATAAAACGCTCTGCGCAGTTCAAGCTTTCACTACAGTTAACTTGATGCCTGAGAGAAAGCTCGCAACAGGGAGCATGTGGCCCGTACGGCGACACACGCTATTTCCTCAAAAACAGGGCATTAGGAGGTAGTAGATGTATTCGTGCCATCTTTTTAGACCCTCCTGCTGCTGTCAACTTTTGCTTGCTTAGTTTTTGGTTGTCCTAAAGTTGGGGCCGGCAGGTTGTATTATCTCAATAATTGCAGGGGGTTGCCTTGTTTATCCTTTATAGGAAAGCATGCATGCAAGCTTGTCCCTCTATAACTAGCTTAAGTGTTACACTAGCAGAGCCTCCTAAATCTGGTTTACTTGTGGTACTGCGAGTACATGCCGCATCTATGTCTCTACCAATAAGCTATGCCAGTTCTAGTCAAGGTTTGAAAATATTATGGGTCTGTCGACCTTTGTAAATCAACATTTTGTAGTCCCCCTTGCCTTTGAAAAACAAAGTTAATGCCAGTTCTTAACCCCCAAATAGAAAATGGGTCAAGAAGATATACTTGTAGGTCCTGGTCTTTGGAGACAAAGAGGATCATGTTTTATTGCTGAACAAAAGGGGTTGAGAGAAAAAGGAAAATATGACCTGTAAATGGTATATCCTGGTTCAGTCACACTAACAGTGCACTCTGCTCCTTTATGGTTCAGTGGACAAGTATGAATATGGAAAGGAGGTTCGGAATCTTGGAACATCTTGCATCTGTAATAATACTGCTTTCCTCCTGAAGATTGTTCAGAAAATTGGGCTGGGGTTTAGCGCTAAAAGCCCGTCTCTCTTCACCAATCAATCAGTCAGTCACAACTTCACATTGAGAGAGAGAGAGAGAGAGAGAGAGAGAGAGAGGCTGTCTGGGTGGACAAGACCCTTGCAAGGAAACAAAGATGTGGGGGTTAATATTCCAGACAGCAGCTTCGCGGTTCCCCTGAATGTCTCTCCTGGGTAAAAAACAGGCGCATGCGTCCATATGCAAACCGTAATTAGCGCGTGTTTCCATGTTTACTGCCCTAAGACCGGCAGCAGGCATCACCTACGCGTAGTACGGTGCATGAATATGTTAATAACCGTGCCACTAATTCATTTTTTTTGGGGAATAATATTTCTCCTTGAACTGTACTGTATGTTGAACGTGAAGCGCCCACATGACTGCATGAGCACTCTCGACGTCGAAACCAGCGCCATGACATGGACAAAAAGCAGAACACGGTTGCTTCATCCCACGAATTAAGCCAATCTTTCGGTGGCAGCTAGTACTGCCTCCAAATTTAATATACAATGTTAGAATGTGTTGCAGATCGGCTTTGCAGCAGGGCACACATTGCAAGTACCAACACACCTGCATTGGAAGCAGGCTAGAGACCATAACAGCCAAAGGGGGTGTTCGGCGCACCCCCTCTAAACTTTAACACCCGTCACATCAAAAAGAATCTTACTATTTAAATATATTTTTATTAATTTAATGACAAAACCTATGTCACGACCCCCCCTCTAAATCACGAGACGAATCTAATGAGCCTAATTAATCTATGTTTTGCTACAGTGATGCTACAGTAACCGTCGTCTAATTACGCCTTAATTACCCTCATTAGATTCGTCTCGCGAATTCGAGCGGAGTTCTGAAATTAGTTTTGTAATTAAACTTTATTTGTAATCACAATATTCGTTGGAAAAACCCTCTAAAATTTAGACCCCGTGCGCCGAACACCCCCAAATTCATTCTTTCTTTGCACTCCATCTTTTTCAGAGGGGAAAACTATAGAGCATATGCTGCCACTACATTCATACTATTTTCTTGTGAATATTAGGATGATAAAAATTTCTTGAAGAAACAAACATATGGAAGGGACCAAAATTGTCACCTCGAGCTGTTGCTTGTGAGTCATGACACTGAGAGATGCGGGGAGCAGGGCCCACCGTTCCTGCACCGGGCAGCAGTATAAACAAAAGCTTGACTGCGGAAGGCCTAGCTAAAAAGCCTACTTTCTGTAATGCAGCAAAGGCTTTTGCCCCCTTGGGTCCATCTTGTCCCTCTCTCCACTCTCGTGTCATGTGACCCACTAAACAATCCATCCATCTCATGTTTGTTTTTTTTTTCAATGTAAAGTTTATTATGTTCACCAAATATTTAAATGTCGATTTAAATTTGATACTTGGACTCGCTTTGTTCTGCTTCTACCTAATGTTTTGTCAGTGTGTTGTTTGTCAAATTATGCACATGCAGTGGCAGCATCTTACAGCCAAAGCACTGACTATTTCTCACGAGAAACTTTGCTTTGCTAGTAAGTCGTGCCTGACATGGATCACGGACAATGTGATCAGAAATGCTAGGCCTAACTTTTCTAGAATCAACTCTAATGCTAGTTTCACAAGAAGCTACCTGTAAGTGCAAACTGCTTTGAGTGCGATTTGAACTATTGATTTACGAAGTCTGAAGACCATCCTATGGTTCCTGAACCTTGCCAACAACATTCATGAGTAGCAGTTGAAAGTTGGAGCTCAAACGACTTTAGTTTCAGAAATATTCCTACTCATGAAGGCGATGATCCTGATAACTAAACACCCAGTACTGATCCTGATAACATGCATGCTTATTTAAATGAGGACTGACAAACACACCAACAGTCCTAACAAAACGTACCTTTTATTCCCTTTTCCCCTGCTATATATCCCAGTGCCCCAAGCAGAGAGAAGAGCTGCATCTCCCTGTGCCACTCTCTCCCACTGAATCCTTCATCACCTTTCGACATATTTTTCTCCTCTCAAGACAAAAGAGCTCACTTGACTCTTGCCCGGCATTCCACACTCCTCACCATCCAATCTCTCTCTCCAATTCTCCTTGAGCTCTTCTCCTTCTCTCACTGCCTTGAAGGCGATGATGCCATCTCCAGTGTGCTTCACCAGGCCATTGGCCCTGGCGCTGCTGCTCCAGCTGGTGCTTGTTGCAGCGGTGTGCCGTCTGGGTTCTTGCGACGGCGCCGGAGACAGGATCAGGCGGCTCCCCGGCCAGCCGGAGGTGAGCTTCGGGCAGTACTCCGGCTACATTGGTGTGGATGACAAGGGCAAGAGGGCTCTCTTCTACTACTTCGTGGAGGCAGAGGTTGAGCCTGCCACAAAGCCTCTTGTTCTCTGGCTCAATGGAGGTGAGTGAGTTCCTTTTTTTTGGTTGCTGAAATTTTGGTGCAGAGCTTGCTCATTCGTTTGGAACTTGGAATCAAAGTCTGTTGCTTGTTTGTTTATGTTGTCTGTTGATTCCCTGGTGTTTTGTTTTAGCTTGCTAATGTTTGTTTTCAAGTTCACTGTTACTCTGTTTCTTCCTGGTAATTTGCAGTTTTCGGCATTTTCTTTGTGAACTGGACTCACCACCAAAACCTTGCTCAAAGTGGCGTCCTGATTTTTTCTTGCTGAATTAGTGGACTTTTTACTGTATCTTGATCCCAATTTTTGTCATCTACTTCTCCTTTGCTGCCTTTCTGAGATTCCTTTGGTTCTGTAGGGCCTGGCTGTTCATCCCTTGGCGTAGGGGCCTTCTCAGAGAACGGCCCTTTCAGGCCGAGCGGGCAGGTGCTGGTGAGGAATGAGTACAGCTGGAACAAAGGTGCGTGGTGAGGCCATGAGTGCATCCTCTCTGCCTTTTTCTTCTTACCGCAGATGCTTTGCATGCCGCTCATTCCAATTTTCTTGACCCTTTTTGATGGCCCAAGAAAGTTGCACATGTTGCTCTGTTTTGTGTGGTGGTAGTAATGGTGTTTTGTGGATGTGCATGGCATATAATTGCAGAGGCCAATGTGATTTACCTGGAGACGCCGGCTGGTGTTGGCTACTCCTACTCTGCTGATGCTGCCTACTACCAGGGTGTGGATGACAAGATGACGGGTACTGATTTTTCTATAAGGTTTATGTTCTTTTTGTTTCTATATACTTCGTATGTTGTTGGCTTCTCTTCCTCTGTTTCTTCTTTTTCTTTTTTTTTCTCTTCCTCTGTTTCTTCTCCTTTTTTTTTTAAAAAAAAGGAATGCTCTGTTTCTGATTCTGTTATTCATGACCGGTTTTTACTGTTGATGTATGTCAGACTGAAAACTTGCACACCCATTTTCTATTCGGAAAACAGAGTTGGCAGTTATTTTGTTCTCTAGGATTAGCAGTTGTGTTTGTCTCTTTGATAAATAAGCATCAGAAAAGTACTTGCTGTTTAACTGAAGGAAAATATGAGAAAGTAGCATGTCTATAAGAAAAGCATGCTCTGTTTTCTTTGGCTGATAGCAGTGCATGTCACTGGGAGTGATGATGAGGTTCTAACTTTTTGCTTGTCTACTGGATGATTGAAGCCTTGGACAATATGGTGTTCCTGCAAAGGTGGCTCGAAAAGTTCCCACAGTACAAGGGCAGGGAGCTCTACATCGCCGGGGAAAGCTACGCAGGTATATACTCACCATATTATTTCTTTTTTAAAAAATCTAAAATTCACCATCTCATTAATCCAAGTCCTCAAATGATGCCTTGTAAATCAGGGCATTACATCCCTCAGCTGGCCGAAGTCATGGTGGAGTTCAACAAGAAGGACAGCATCTTCAACCTCAAGGGCATCGCTGTAAGCAACCTGAACCTGAAACTGTGATGCAGTACAATCGCTTGTTTCTGACTCAAATTTCAGGAAAGTTTGACATATTTGACAAATACAATCATGAATCAATCAGCTGGGCAATCCGGTGCTGGAGTTCACGACGGACTTCAACTCCCGGGCCGAGTACTTCTGGTCGCACGGCCTCATCTCCGACGCCACCTACCGCGTCTTCACCTCCGTCTGCAACTACTCCCGCTACGTCTCCGAGTACTACGGCGGCGCGCTCTCCCCGCTGTGCGCGCGCGTGATGAACCAGGTCACCCGCGAGACCAGCCGCTTCGTCGACAAGTACGACGTCACGCTCGACGTCTGCCTCTCCTCCGTGCTCTCGCAGTCCAAGATCCTCACGCCCCACGCCCACGTACGTATGCTCATGGATCACCATTGCTCTTGTTTGTTTCACTGGTCATGACTGAACTGAACTCACTCTGAAGAATGTTCAGAGTTCAGCCTGTTTTCGCCTGTCTGACTGAATTCGGTGTGTTGGTTCGTTCAATCAAGCAGCAGCAGGTCGGGAAGAGCATCGACGTCTGCGTGGAGGACGAGACGGTGAGGTACCTCAACCGGAAGGACGTGCAGGCGGCGCTGCACGCGAGGCTCGTCGGCGTCGGCAAGTGGGAGGTGTGCAGCAGGTGATACATGCTGCTGATGATCCATTCATGATTTCCTATGGAGCTAGTAGCTATTACATGGATCATGGATGAAATCGACGATGTCTGAACAGGGCTAACTGAAGTTTAATTCCGTTTGCTACAGTGTTCTCGAGTATGAGCTCCTCAACCTGCAGATACCGACCATCAACGTCGTTGGATCGCTCGTCAAGTCCGGCATCCGGGTGCTGGTTTACAGGTATGTAGAGATTGAGATTCAGTTCTTTTGTTTTTTGTTTCTTTTGAACTTTTCTTGATCAATCATGATGTTAAAGAATCTTCAGAGGAAACACAAAACTGAATCTAAGTGCTAGATACTAAACAAAGTACTTTTGGACCTTTGACACTGTACGAAATTGCATGAGCTTTGTATATGTGCTAGACCCATGTACTTCTTTAACAATGTACGGAAATGCTAGATACTAGGCCCATGTACTTCTTTAACATGTACAGATACTAGACCCATTTACTACTTTAACAGTGTAGGAAAATGTATGAGCTTTGTTTCTGGGACCTCCCAGTTTTTTTTTTCTGAAGGAACAAAAAGCTCGAGAATCTGGGTGCTAACACCACTGGACTAGTACTTGATGTGCATCACTTTACAACTGAATAAACTGAAAAAGGGTGGCAAAAGCTAACTATGGACTTGGTACTTTGCTACCTCCAAATAATAAAATGTGATACTGCATTTTGTACCTGAACGGCTGAATCTTTTATTTTATGGGGTCCTCTGAACTTTTTGGGAAACCAATAGCTCAGCAGTATGTTATAACATGCTACATTGTTTCCTAAAAAATTGCAGTGGTGATCAGGACTCGGTGATCCCTCTAACGGGGAGCAGGACACTGGTGCAGAACTTGGCGCACAATATGGGCCTCAAGACGACCACGCCATACCGGGTTTGGTTTGAAGGGCAGCAGGTGACAGCACAAGCTGTCTGATCATCCATGTAGTTGTAAAATGAAGAATTTTATGGCTTTTCATTACTGAATTCATAATGTTCTTCTGCAGGTTGGAGGATGGACTCAGGTTTATGGCGGTGGCATGCTGTCCTTCGCCACCATCAGAGGGGCGTCCCACGAGGCGCCGTTCTCGCAGCCCGAACGGTCTCTCGTGCTCTTCAGAGCCTTCCTTCAAGGCCAGCCTCTGCCTCAAACCTTCTCATGATGAATAGCTGCATCATTTGCAATGCAATGCAACTCTGATTCTCTGAACGGAGTCGTTGGTTTCTGCTTCGTTCAGCAAGGGGGGTTTCTACTGTAACTGTAAGAATGTGTGTCTCATGTATTCCCCTCCTGCTGATGGCAGTTTGAAGCTGCGATAAGCGCGGTGTTCTTAAGATTTTGGTCTCTGTTCTTCTGTATCCGAGGCTTTGGCAAGTGTTCAAAGAAGCTGAAAGAATCGTCTCTCTCTGTCTGTCTCCGCGTGTGTAGTGTGTTCTTGTCTGTAAATTTGCTGCTAGTGCTACAACCTTGAATATTCTTGGACATGTAGGGTGAAAAGGGAAAGAAAGAACTCGTAGCGATGTCAAATATACTGGATTTTGAAACAGTTAGCAAAACTGACCATCATATAATATACTTAGTTTTTGCAGAAAGATCAAAGAACAGCGATCAGTTTTTGCAGAAAGATCAAAGAACAGCGATCTTTCAACATGAACACTGCTTCAGAATTTTAGGAAATGGCAATGATGCATATGACAGTCAGAACCATCAGAGCATGCAACCGATGGACGACACCAAGTGGCAACTGGAGGCAACTCCAGATAACTAGGCTGGCACCATGAGAGCTCCCATCGATTCATGTTCCTTCCAATATTCCATTCTTCGCCGTCAGAGTACCATGACTGCCGTCCAGTTCATGATCCCAAGTTCCGGCATACCATCCATCGTCCACGGAAGGTGCAGGAAAGAAAAAGGGAGCCTGTAGATGGAGTGCATGAACAATGATGGCCACGAGATTTAGCAGAAAGATCCATGGATGATCATACAAGAGTAAAGGAAACTTCAGCAGAGCAGATGAGCCAGATCATGATGGTGATAAACGCCACCACGATCCAGGAAACACCTCAGACAGTGGCGTTGGTGGCAACAGAGCAACACCATGAGAGCTGGCTGATCATAGCCCACTTTTGTTCGGATCCTTTCTGTAATTTCCAGTATTTCTCCATTTTAAAAGAACATCATGTATACTCACTTAAGGTGGATGAAATTTTGTTTATTGTATGACTTTACTTCTGGTCAGTTGTTCTTTTACCATCACTCCCAAATACATTTCGAGCGATTTTTATTTGCTAACATATGGAACAAAGAAAAGACCATGTCCCTGCTTACTCACGAATAGAAATGCACATACTAAAATAAAGTGGTATAAAGAAACACCATGCTCTGGTCGCTCTCTGTATCCTTGATAATCAGTTAGATTTCTTAGCCAAAAAACTGTCAACATACTATTCCATATTTTCTGGAAAGAGAGGCGTTGGTACAGTGTGAGAAGAGCTAGAGCTGAAAAATCGATGCCAGGCTCATTAGAAAAAAATCGATGCCAGGTTCTATTTCCTTAGTACTATATTGCGACATTTTTTTTTCCGAGTACTCTGTATTGCAACAGTTAGTTTGGAGTTGGAACAAACAAAGGATCTTTTGTTTTAAATCTGGACATGGTGTTTTTTTGTTTTCAGAAACCGGATGGTGCTAAAAAAAGATCATCTGAAAACTTCCGTTTCCTTGAATCATGTTGCAGGATCTAAAGCATCTGTCTCCCGCAACCAAAGACTGAAAACTCAACGGGGTGCAGGTGCAAACCATCAATCTTTTTCGTTTAAACGAATTTGGCTGTGCTGCTTTTCTTTTTGATAAGTACTTTACACAATGAGAACGTATCCTGGACGTCCGTTTTACACGATGATATGTGCTTAAATAAAACGAAAACTTAGATTTTAAAATGTTTTTGGGCGCGCCAGTTTTTGCTGTCGTTGGGCGGCAGGCTTACCACGAGGCTGGGCTCCACATCTTATTATTGGGCCGGTCCACAGCAAGATGTGACCCATCTCCTCCGCGCTCGCTTTTATTCTCGCCGTCCTCGTCGTCGCCGGCCTCCCCCAAGTCCACAGCGATCTGACCCCGCCTAGCCGGCCAGCCCGGCCGGCCCCTCTCGCCACCCGCCGCGCTCCATCCGGTACGATCCGTCGCCGACGACGCCGCTCCTACTCGTCTGCTCCCTTGCGGCCGCCGCCCCAGTCGGATGCCGGCCTCTCGCGTGCGCCGCGCCTCGCCGCCGCTGGCCTGCTCTGCGCTTCGTGAAGGTCTCCTCCTCCCCACTCCCCTCCTGCCTTTGGTTTTCCTAGTCCATGCCTCAGACACGGCATTGCGCGGCCGAATCTCATGTACGCCACCGCGTACACTCATGTGCAGCCGAAGTTGGGCGTACAATACCAGTCTGTACAGGGGCTAACACGGGGTTCAGTGGCGATGACATTGGGCTGAGGTGATGGGGTCACTCGTACCCTCTTCGTGGATCAGCACAGCAGGTAAGCGGAATATATTTGGGCAGAATCTATAACTACTTTCATTTAGATCAATAACTCTAAAGTCTGAAACAAAACTGGAAAAGGGGAGGAAATAAATTCTGTCTCTGCGATTCTGTTTTGTCTCGCTTCCAATCGACGTGGACTTCCCTGAAGTTGCATTTGAACCATTATTTCGGCACAGCACACAAACTGAAGTTTAAAGGATACAATAATAAAACACCATAATTTCATGTTTACAGCATACAATCCTGTGTTACAGAATACAATACGACACCCAAGTCTTATTCAGATCTCAAATTTTAGATAATGGAAACCAAAAGAAGTTCCCGGCCTCTGCACAGCACGCAGCCCGGTTTTTGTTCTGTTTCATTATTACATAAAAGTCAATCATCCGATTGACAAGAAGAGCTCACATAAACATAAATAACTTTAAGGAGGATCAAGTCTATTATTAAATCTCTACCCATGAGAGGCATAGAGCTCCAAAGCAGTGACCTCTAATCCTGCGCTCACCCCTCGTATGTGGTATTCAGAGCTCAAATACAACACAAGAGTCTAGTTTTATCCACACACAGCACCTCCTCAGTTTTCTCTATCGGGGCATCTCCCTCTGTCGATAGAGAGCTGTCTAGGCCATGAATGCTACAGCTACGAAATTTCTACATGATTGTTATGAAATTTCAGTTTTACAGTATATACAATACAACAAAAGAGTCCAGTTCTACAACACAATACCACACACAAGTTCAGTTTTACAGTAGACTGTACCAACACCTACCACAATACCACACACGAAACCATTTATACAGACACAATATAATGACATGTCGAATAAAAGGATATATAGAGCTCATCACCGTTAAGTACTTGTAAACTTGTACAAACATATGGGAGTGGAACTCAAATTCGATTCTTCGATGTCGTGATAAAAGAATTACCTTTCTTCAGCAGCTTTTCTGTCTCGGAAAACTAATGCTGAATCGTGCAGATTAAGGAGCAGAACAGAGATGGGAGGTCCTCATCTAAGCATCATTTATTGTCAAGATGGGCTCGTTTGGGTTTGCTGCAGCTACTTTTGTCACCATTTCCCGTTCAAAGTCGCCCTTCAGATTGCTCTCTTTCACATTTTCAAGGCCTTCGATACCAGAAAGAGAAAGAAACTGCAAGCCACTTGAAGACCAAACTATCTTCTCCAGCTTAGGAGTGGCTTTATCATCAAAGCAGATATTGGCGATGACTGAGCACTCTATGACAAGGAACTTCAGACTTTGGAATCCACCGTAGCTGAATATTAGTGTTTCTTCATTCCATGCATCTTGCCTGAGCCAGAGATAGCACAAGCTATTGAGCCTGCCAAGGATTTCAATGTCACCGGCTGTCAAGGGTGTCTTGTGCAGGGATATCTTGGTAAGTTCTTTGAGGTCTTTAACCCATGGGGGCAACCCATTTGACAAACCACTGATTTCTAGCTTTTGAAGATACCTTGGGGTTATGAATAATGTCTGTTCCGTGCCTCTGGTCATATCTGCAGTCTCATTGTTAGCTATGATCTGGATTGACAGAATGCGAAGGTTTATGCTGAGCCTCCCAATTGCATGGTATAAATGCCTTAATCCTTGTACATGAGGGAGAACCACCCCCAACTTCTTCAACTGAAGCAGGTTGCCGATTCCAATAAGCTCACTGGCACTTTTGGAAAAAGTGATGTGAGATAGCACCTGCAATTCTGTCATGGTCCCAATACTCTTGGGCATCCGTACAGTGAGAAATGACTCGTCAGCGCTGTCCTGACTTTTGCTGTTGGTCTTGTGGCCAGCAAGTAGATGCTTTAGCTTTGGAAGCACACCAGAATTTCTGGCAAAAGATCGTATCTTTGTTTGACGAATGTCCAGAGTCTCTAGGTACCGCAGCTTGTCAATCTGCTTGGGCAGTTCAGTAATGTCAGTATTGCGGAGGCTCAAGTACTTGAGCTGAAATACATGGTTACAAATGTTCCTCATATGGTGGTCCTTCAATTCCTTGCAGTTTTCTAGATCCAGTACTTCTAGGATTCCCATGTGGGTTGATGAAGGAAGTGATCCCAAGAACATTTTAGTAGCATTGGATTCATCTTCTTCTGTATGGTAATTTGAGTTGAAATGATTTGCAAATGTTCCAACAGGATTGGAAACGGGTGGCATGTAGTTGCTGGGCAGCTTGTTGCAGTTGGAATGTACTGCGAACTGAAAGGCGATGAGCCAAGTCAAGAGGAAGGATGTTCTTGACAAATTTTTGTTCTCTTGCAATCTCAGTAACAATGTCGAGGGTGAGGTCATCCATTACACAGCTTTTGACCTTGCCGGTAATATCAGTGTACTCAGGTATAACAAATCTGTGGGAAACAAGCACATCAAAACAGCGGTTAGCTTCATCCAGTGCACTCAGCCCGCCTTTTTTTGTCATCATTCCTTCCACAACCCATCTTCTTACCAATCTTATCCGTCTGAATGTGGTCCTCTTAGGGAAAATGCTCATATATAGTAAGCAGTTCTTGCAATTGCTTGACAGGGCATTGAAGAGGAACAATAACGCCTGCCTACGGTTGTTGGTTGATGAATAATCCAGTTCTTTCAAGAGTTTCTGAAAATCCTCTTGGGTCCTATCAGGACTAACATAGAGAGCACCAAGGAACAGCCTAATGCAGTTTCAGTCTTTGGCCAACTTCCCTATGATGGACCTTAAGAGTGGCTCCAGGCTGTGTTTGGCTTTCCGGTAGCTGCTGGCTAGAGCTATTGCATTGTCAAAGTAGTAATAAATAATACAGTCATCGTACCACTTGCGGTTCAGTCATGGCTGCAATATTTTTGGGCGTGTTTACAATGACAAATGCTTCTTCTGACTGCTTGTTGTCATGGTTTATGCAGTCATTACGGCAAGTACGTAGCAAGTGGGTGCTTTAATTGTGGAATAAAAACAGAACCATCTTTGGTTAACGTTTCTATCTCCGTTTCTCTAATCTATCCATGGTCACTAGGAATACAAGCTTGCCAAGTTGCTTGGGTAACTTAAACTCAGTATAACTAGGTGGGCCGGCGCGCTCCGCCGCGCCCGTAAGTGACCGGGCCGGTTATGTAGGTTCATTGGTTCTTGGAGTTCCTGGTCAAATGTTTTTCTTTTCTTTTTTGGTTTTCCATCATACCGAGAGCAGACTACTTTTTTTTTTTGCGAAAGGGAAGTGGGATTATATTAAGATTGAGAACAGTACAGCCCACACCTTTTACAGGCAACACCCTGACAAACTTTTACAGAAAAGTCCCTGAAGAAAAGGAAATTACAACTAGGTCCCTCCTCTTCCGGAACCCTCCCGACAGCTCTCCTCATCGCTGACCTCCACCGACGCCGGCAGCCAGCCCCCTCCTCCATCGGTGATGTCGGACTCCAAACATTGGAAACGCCGATTGGATAAACACGAAGAAGGCACCTTACCGGCAACCGCACCATCACCGGATCGAAGGAGGAAAACGAAACTACCAACACCCAGTGGAAATCAACAACAAGAAGCAAAAGATCCAAGCCATCGCCGCCAAAGCATGACACCAATGACCCGGCACAAACATCCACCATCGCTCGCATCGCCAGCGAGGGGAACAAAAGGCCCATCCACCCTTTCGCACAAGGAAGGAAGGCAAAGGAACTCCACGGGGCCTCACCGGAGAACAAGACGCCGCCGCCGACGACGACGCCACCAGATCCGCCGAGGGAGAGACGAAAGACGACCGCCATCACCACGAAAGAAGACGGCGACGTCAACCCTAACCCTAGCTACCCTAACCTACCTACACTACAGCTAAAAGCTAGCCCGCCCGCGGCAAGATCCTGCTTCCCCGCCCTCACCGGCGCCGACGAGGCCGCCGGGGAGGAGGGGGAAGCGAGAGATCGACGCCGGGGCGGGGATCGCCTTTGAGTCGCCTGGTTTTACTGTAGCGAGGGAGAGAGGATAAGGGAGAGGGGGAATGAGCACCAGTACCGAGAGCAGACTACGCCGCTTCCAATGGGAGGTTTCAATTACAGAAAAATGAGACGTTCAACTATAGATTTTATTATAAGGTTCCAACAATTTAGAAGGTCATTTTACATTTTATCAACGAAAGTGTGGCTCCATGCAATTGTGAAATCAGCTATAAAAATGGGCACAACCTACCTACCTAGCTATAAAAATGAGGATCATCTATTAGTGCTACTCGGGTGCACCTAGCAGAATATTGTTTTGATTCGATGGTGGTGTCTAATTACAGAAAAACTCGGTGCATCTAAGCAACTTATTTTGTGTTAAATTGATGCTCTAGGTGGAGCAGTGTGCACTGTGCAGCACCGCGTGGCTTCTTCAGAAGCAGCCTGCTAAAGTACCTGTTTTATGTATCTTTTTTTTTTCCTCTCGTTGGCACAAGCGCCAGGAGTGCAGAAGCCACGCGGCCAGGCCCCTTGCCACCTGCCGCTGGCTCACCTGACTCAAACGGCCGTGACCTGTCTCTTTCCTCCTCATAGGTGGCGTTTGGATATTGAAAAATGATGATGAGTTAAGAATTGAGGAATGATCTTTGAAAAAATGAATGATTGAGATTTAATATGAAGAAGAAATGAAAAGTCTAGATATCTCAACTCATTTCTTTATCCCTATCCCCATCGTCATTTTCCGATATCCAAACGGCACCATAAAGTGTAGCAGGAACGCTGTGCTCCTTCTCTTCTCAGGAAATTTATTAATTTCTTGCGACGCCGCAACCTCCACACATAGCGCACGCCGCCGCCGTTCCAGAGGTTCAAGGTCCCGCGCAGCTTGCGAGACGACCGAGCCGGCGTAGTGTTGCAAAGCGTGCCATCCTGCTCAGGCATGCAAGCAGGCACGGCGGCCATTGCATTACTCCATCCTGACTAAGAGCATCCTCCAGCTAATCCTTCTTCTCCCTGGTTCTTATCTCCGAGCCTGCTTCTCACTTCGCCTCTTCGTTTTCTCCGTCTCCCTTCTCTTTCGCAGGTAGAAAATCTCCATAAAAAAATCGCAGTGGTGGCTCGTCTCCTGGCATCAGAGGAGGATTGGGTAGGGTGAGTTTTGGTTGGCTGTGATTTCAATTTTTGGATTACAAATTGGAAGTTTGGCTTGGAGAACTTCGATTTAATCTATTTTTAGACACCAATCTGATTCTTTTTTTTTTCTGTGATTGCCCTCCTCATTCTCAACATTCGTCCAGCTTGCATCTGTGATGGTTGTGGGCTTCTTCCCTTCTCTCTTCTAGCTGCTTCCGTGCGCCGGTTGTGCCAAGCTGTTTGGGTGCTGCATGTTGTGGACTGAAGGCTGTGCGGATGAACCCGCTGGAGCCAGAATCGTTGCCCAGCCACCGATGGACCACAGGGCGGCCTGGTAGACGTCGGCGTGCCACTGGAACGGGCCAATTAAGACGGACCTGTCAAGAACAGGCACATGTTGATTGTACGGACGGGCCACGTAAGTGAAAACGTTGTGAGAGGAGATAGTCCTCCTGCTTTCAGCGTATAGTTATGCCAGTTTTCCAGATACTCAAGTACTTGAGCTCGAATAAGAGTTGCAGATACTTTTTACATGGTTGTTCCTTTCCTTGCCTTCTAAATCAAGCACTTCCAGAAGCCGCAGCTGAGGCGATAAAGGAAGCGATTTCAAGAACATTTTGATGGCATTGGTCTTATCACTGTCTCATTGTCATCTTTTCTTGAAATGATTAAGATTCTTCTAGCTGGCTTTTGAGGGTGCACATGGCTGCTGTTCACCTTGTTGTAGTTGCAATGCACTGTGAATTGAAAGGTCAAGTGCCATGCCAGGCGAAAGGTTGTCAAGGACAACGTTTTTGACCTTGCCAGCGACATCAGTTTCAATGGGCTTGACACATCCATGGGAAACAAGCACATCAAAACATCGTTCAGCTTTATCCGATGTGCCCAGCCTTCCTCTATTTGTTATTAGGGACCTTGTTATTATGCCTTCAGTGACCCATCTTCTTACCAATCTTGCTCGTTTAAAGGTTGTTCTTCCACGGAAGATGCTCAGATATGGCATGCAGTCCCTGCAAATGATAGACAGGCCCTTCTAGATAAGCTTTATGATTTCCTTGTGTTTGTTGGGCGATGCATAATGGCAATTTACACCCAGGCAGCTTTTCACCTAAAAAGTGTATAAAATAAACTTTCTGTAAAGTATATTTGCTAGGTCGGGCCCTGAAGTGAAATGCCCACAAAGCAGGAAGCCGCTTGTACAGTTCAAACAAGTTGCTATAGAGTGCAGTTTCAGTTTGAGAACGGGTGGCATCAGGGAGATCCTTCGAGTACAGTAACAGATTCTTGCCTAGATAACAAAGCAAAGGCGGGCTTGCCTGCACAATCTGAGGTAAGTTTCTTGGTTGGAACTTGGAAGAGCAGCAAACGTTGTGTGTCACACAAGATGCATCAAGATTTTCTTGCCGACAGTCAGCGCTGCAGCGGCGGTCACACCAGATTTGCAACAAGTACCAATCTGCCAGGGCTCATCACGCATCTCAAGGGCTTTCTCTCCGAGGCCAGCATGCTCTGAACCATGCAAACTCTCTGAACTTGGGGTTTTCAAGGCATGCCAACGTGTAACCTTACTGAAGTCTCGACTGTGCTCCACTGCTTTTTTTTTTTCCGTATTTGTGTTTTTCAGAGAGTTGAGGGTTTCAACTTGGTGTAGTGTGCATACATGTAAATATGACTGTTCGGAGTGTTTGAAACAAAGCCTACAAAGGTGTAAGGGTCAAACAATCTGATTATGGTTTATGAGTGTCAATGCCATAAATGAACATCTTAATTAGTTCAACGTCTGTTAGTTTTCTTATTCGTTGCATCTTCCCTAGCTAGTACTACCAAGAGGCAGGCGGCAAGGCATGGAGCTCGGTGGCCTGGAAGGAGAGCGCCTGCCGTTTCCGATGGACAACGCAACGGCTGGAAGGAGTATGTGCGTGGCAAGAGTTCACGACGATAGAACAACGGCGAGGCAGAGAGTGCGGATGTGGTGGCACACTAGTCACTGAATCCTTGCGGGAGTAGCAAATTGACACGGAAAGGAAGATGATGTCTTGGATTTCGAACCGGAGCGGTATCATCGTGATGAACTGCTTTCTTCCCTTGGAGCATCTCCAGGCTTTTGCTTGGGCCTCTACTCTATTATTTTAGAGTTTGAGCAAAAAAATCATCTTCAGCAAGGATCCTACTTGGGCTCTCATTTTGTATGCCCTCTCAAACTCCATCTCCAAGCCTCCACTCCTGGGGTCTTCCTATCTCCCTCTCATTCATGGGTCCTACCATTTTTCTCTTCTTTTTCTTTTCTTTTTTTTCTCTCTTCTCCCTCCTCCTCCTCCCACACGCCATTCGTGGATCTCGCCAGCCGTCCACGCGCTGGGCCCGGCGCCCGACCACCCTCGCTGCCTGCGCCCAGCGGCCGTCGCCCGGCCACGCCGCCCTTGCCTTGCCTCTAACCACCCACCGTCTGCCTCAAGGAAGAAGCCACCAAGAATCCTGCCCCGACCTCGCCGACCTCGACCTGTCCAATGGCGTCGATCTTGGGGACGCGGCGGCCGCGGAGGTGGGTCGGATACGGCTGCTCCAGAGGCTCTCGCTGTCGCGGTGCAAGCCGCTGACCGACATGGGGCTCGGTTGCGTCGCCATCGGGTGCCCGGATCTGCGACGGGGCGGGCGGCGTCGCGGAGGTAGGCGGCGGGCGGCGTTGCGGCGGTGGGCGGCGGTGGCCTGCTCCCTGCTCCCTCGCGTTGGGAAGGAGACGGATCGATACTCTGACTGATGGGTCTCAGATGAAATAGGGTCTTGGGCCAGTTTACTGCTGGAGTTGAAGCCAGATTTTGAGCCCTCATTTTTGCATGACGGCCTGAAAAATGAAAGTATAGGCCTTTATTTGAGGTCTATTGCTGGAGATGCTCTTATTTCCTCTTTAATAGTAAGCTAAAAATTCTAGTGTGTGGCACTCATTTAATGTCCTAGCTAGCTTGATACTCTCCATTAGGAATAGTCTAAGCGTTAGATTCTACATCTGTATCATAAGTTCTAAGAATCAAAAGTCATTCTTCTCTCTTCACCTAGTCTCCCTTTGTTCTTGCAAGCGAGCTTGGAAAGATGCAGCGATGAGGTCCAAGGGCTCCAAAGAGTGATGCACATTGTTGGGGGGCGAAAAAAATTATCTTGGCTCGCTCATACGTGACATCATCGTGCATTACTGCCTCCGCATCGCCAAAAGAAATGAGATTGTTTTACACATTCTTGAAAGTACATTAGCAAGTGGAACTATAATGGTTGTGAGTAGTTCGCATTTTTAATGCCACACCTCACAGCGCACCTATGATCAAATTGTAGAAAAATAAAAATTAACACCATATATTTTCATTTGAACTCTAACTGAGTTATTTATATACACCACTCTATGTATTACTTGTTCACTCGTACTCCAGTGCCAGCCACCAGACATTTGCTTCTCTTGAACTCCAAATCAGATGCTCATGCATTTCGCATGTCCCTAGTCTCCCCTTCTTTTACCTGATTGGCAACTCTGTTTGTACACTTATCTGCGTAGTGCTGTGGTGCGCATTTTGCGAATTTGTGGCATCAGGGAAAATCCTTCGAGGATGCCATTACTTATTCGTGCCTAGTTGCGAATGGGTGGCATCAGGGAAAATCCTTCGAGGATGCCATTACTTATTCGTGCCTAGTTAGAAACACAAGTGCTGGCGTTAGTCCACGAACTGGGATAAGTTTCCCGCTTGCCAAAGTACCAAAAGTTTTGTGGCGCACAAAGGGGGCTAGCACGTTATTTGTAACACTTGTCCGTCGTAGTGCACCAGGGCAGGGGATCCCATAGCTGTCTGCATAGACAAGGCCACGCGCGGCGTACCTGAGCTGGTGCACACTGCACATCGAGGATGGCATAGATTTTTAGAAAAAGAGAAATTCTATTTCATCAGTCAAATGAATAGGTCCTGGCCTCTACATCGTGTGATGTATTTGGCCTCCACATTTTTCAATATGAGTAGACTTTGTCTACTACATATTACACAGCACGTCAAACAAATGGCGGCACAAAAATTAGTCAATCACATGGCAGGAATTTAATAAAAAGTTTATCAATTGCATAACCTATTGATAAACTTCCATCCGTGCTTGGCGAAGATATCCATGGCCGCTACCTCCATGAGGCGCATGCATGCAACATAAGAGGACGACTCTCCTCTTTTTGAAAGAGTGACCATGTCCTTATCCAGTGGGTACCCTGCATATCACCTGCATAGGAGAAGAAATAGATGTTTTGTTAAATATCACATCATTTCGGCTTAACCATATGGCCCAGCACATGGCGCCTGCACCCTTTGAAATTTGGTTCTTGATACTCTTATCAGATTATGTATCCATCCATCAAACATATTTGAGATACTAATAGGTGCTTTGAAACCAAAAGTAATCTAATCTCTACAACTCTCCAAATAAACTTAGCAAACCAGCAATCCAAAAAGAGATGTTGTATAATTTCAATTTCACTACAATAACAACAATTTTTATTTCCATGCCAATTTCTTCTAACTAAATTGTCTTTGGTTAGAGTTACTTCCTATGTAAGAACCATAAAAAAATCTTTATCTTAAGAGGCACCTTCAGTTTCCACAAATATTTTTTAATAGCAATGATACTATGTTCAAGAATTGCATTGTACATCGATTGAGTAGAAAAGATTCAACTCAGACACAAGGATGGCATAGATGACCACCTCGTCAAGAAGTCATGTATTCTGTGTTCATTCTTCAAGTGGAAGCCGCCGGCAGGAAGAACAGTAACAACAACTCTACTTGACGATCTTGTTCCCTGATATGACATTCGTGGTGTTGTTTTGCGGCGAGATGACCGTCAGCTGGAGTTAGCAGAGCCTCGTGGTTTCGGTGGACACTACTGCAGAAGACTAATAACCTTCTCATGTTCAAAGAACCAGAGATCCAGGTGCTTGACGCTGAAAAGACTGTAGGAAACTACGCAGCAAAGTCTGAAGAACTAGACATTAAAGTTGCTGGCGAGATATGTAGTCAAAGTAATTTGCTAGTTTTCTAAATCATTTGGCATAATTACTTTTGCATCACCTAAAAAAGTATCATTTAACAAGGAGAAATTTCCATATAATGATGTATAGAAATATTCTTTAAAGTGGAAATCATTGTTATTAAAATATTGTTCCCAAACAGATAATCGAAAAGTTATGAACCAAACAAAAATCCAATCCAAGAAATGTGGATAGCGTGTGACTACTTAAGGCCTATTTGTTTCGATAAGAGCTTCTAGCTTTTTGCCGGGGATGAAAGTGTGTAAAAAAGTATTATTCATATGCGCATGTGCTTCCCACATGGAGGCTGAGCAGTAAGCAGATTTGACACACAGATGCGCGTTTAGCAAGGTGGAGCAGGTCAAGTGCTGGTTGTACTTGAGCTGGTGCACGTCGAGGATCACCTCATCATCGTGCATTACTGCCTCCGCATCGAGGAAGGAAATGTGGTTTGTTGTACACACTCCTGAAAGTACATTAGCAAGTGGAACTATTAAGTCTATTATGGTTGTGAGCAGTTCGCATTTTTTTTTTGTGAAGAGTAGTTTGCATTTTAATGCCACACCTCACAGGGCACCTATAATCAAATTGTACAAAAATAAAAATTCTTAACATTATATTTTCTTATTCGAATTATTCTAACTGAGTTATTTGTCTGTACCGTTCCATATTTTACTTGTTGACTCCTACTTCCAGTGCCAGCCAATGGACATTTCCTTCTCTTGCATTCTAAATCACTAGTAAAAATGCACGTGCGCCACGCACGTGTTTAAAAAATTGCATCACTTGGCAGGACCATAAGAATTATGGGTAACTTGACTACTTGTTGCTTCATTATTTTAGAAAAAGGTTAATTAATTTAGAACTGTTTCACGAGAAATAAAAGTAATTGCACCTTACTCCGTCACCACATGAATCATGCTACATCTGATTAATTTGAAATTAATAGCACGCTTCATATTAGTCCAATCATTTATCTATTAGTCCAATATTTTCTCTCTTTTTGTCACGACATTAAAATAATCAAAACTAATTTGAAATTCATAGCACATTTCACTTCCATTCTTACATTTTACACAACAGGTCTTTGTTTCTAGAGTTTAGGGATATGATAATGCTTTTCCAACACCATGCATATGGCTCAGAATTGGACAACGGAGTGTACCTGAGGGGCGAGCCCCGCCTGAACTTGTTTGGTTGGATATTTCAACAGAAATAGTTTTTTGCAACGAATATTGCATTCACTGAGGTTTCCTACAATGTCTCTTCAACAAACAATCAGGGGATAAAAAAACATCTCCATCTGTAATTAAAAAATAAAAATAAATCTAAACAATGTTTTGTTCCAAGCAGAGCTTGCTCCTGCCTCATACATATATTCAGCTGAAATCCCATAGCGACTACTACAAGAGAATGATACATTCATATTAGGCTAACAGTATGAATCGACATCCATCAATAATAAATCTTCTGCAAAATTTTGATTTCTTTTGGACAGAATCTCATCAAGTTCTGTGATATTTCTTTAGCAGTCAGTTGTTGCCTTGGGAATCAAAAACCAAAGAAGTTACTTGCATGCATACTTTAATATCAATTGAACAGCTACCATTCAAGTAAATGAACAGATGCCAAGAAAAATCACAGAAAGAATCAAGACATCATGGAGCCAAAAAAGAAATTAACTGATATTAAGTTCAAATCTGAAGGCATTGGAAGGCCTATGTAGCGGTGCTACTCTTGATTTGAGATGGTTAGCTAGCAAGAATAATCATGCGATCTATCCCACTTTCAGTAGCCAAGTGATTATAGATAATAAAAGGACAGCCAGATACTAACCTCCACTAAAGATTTCAAAATGATTTGATATCACAGGTGACGGGTCTGGTACTACTTGGCTCTTCGGTAGGTTTCCATTAGTGCAGTCTCATCACGGTTGGCTGCGATCAGGCACAACAAGTAAAGGAATGATCAGGCACACCACGGAAAGGAATGATCACAATGAAAAAAGAGTGTAAGGAACCCTACTCACCTATTTCTCTAGGAATTAAAGCATGCGAAATGAATAAATTTCAAAAATAATCATAAGAATCTTCTTATTAACTGAAGGAGATTTTAAAAACATAAAACTGAAGAAAAGGTTCTGCAAGCAATCACAATAATATTCCATTGCAAGAAATCCAGAGTTTGATGGATCGGCAACAACGTAAAAATGTTGATCGCTGCACACAATCTCCTCCATGGTCCACCATCAACACCTTTCTTCTTTAGGTAGCTCTTCAACCTAACCTGCAAAAAGACTACGAAGGTCAAATAAGTATTACTTTAAGATATATTGAATTACCAATAACTAACATGGTACCGTGTAATCGAAACAAAAGGGAAAATCTCAAGGGAAAATATTGTTGGATGGTTCTTCCCTATAATTCAAAGTAAGCAACTCCCCAGGAGCCGATGGGAGCTTTACTGACAGAAAAATCTGCGAAACAAATAATAACCAACTCAGAGTCATGAATTAACGATTCAGTTCAGTGTAGTGTAGATGCAAACTTTTAACAAATTTCCCACTTTAGGAATTATTTTTTTTCCGCAGATGACAGATTTAGCAGGGCACCAGAGATGGAAAGAGACCTGAAAGGATATTCCAGAACAAATAGTACACTTATTCTGACGTACAACATGCTACTAAGAGATTAAAGATTGTTTATCTAAATATTTCGCCACAATACAATTGAAGAGTATTAATTAAATATGATGCATTATGAAATGTCAAGAAAAGAAATGCAATGTGTAAGTGTTGGATGGTTGTGTACACTTTGACAATAGAAGGATGGGTGCTAGAAATTGATGAAGGAGCTCTAATTACTCTAATTTGATCCATGCATACCTCTGTTTCTTCTCCTGCAGTCCTGCACATGATAATATATTTGCAAAGACGACATGTTCAATGGCCTCCACATTCATTGCTGCAAAATTAATATGTCTGAGCCATCTCATCAAAGGACAAACGAATATATCCTTGCTAGAAAGAAAAATTAAGAAATCAATCACCTAGAAGAAACCACGCCTGCAGTGTGATCATAATTAGATTGAACAAGATCCAGATTTGACAACGCAGAAAACTCTGTTAACTGATGCAGCTAAGCACTCTGAAATCAATCGGCAGAATACATGTCACTAAAGAAATTTTTAGAGAGATATGCATGTCACTCAGAAGGCAGGTATTAGTGACTATGACCGATCAATCAGCTTGTGGTAAAATCAAATCCAGAGTTAATAATTGATCAAACACAGGAGGCAAAGTTGTGCATATAAACAAAGAAAACAATTTACCTGACTGGTTCTCTGATCGAATGCACCAAGATCCTGATGTCAAGGTGGCCGTGTTGATCTGCAGAGATCCATGAATACGAGGGTTCGGCTTAGTCATCGGTTGCGGAAGAACACAACGGTTCCTGGCTGGTGGCCTCGCCGGCGTCAGGGGCGGTCGAGTTGGTGGCGACGCTAACGGCGGAGGCCGGAGGCGTCGATTGCCATGCTGCGTCGCGGGGGCGTGACCCGAACTGCCATCGGCTACAACCTTGATTGAACGGAGCGAGGAGATGTCTGGTGCTTGTATCGCCGGTGGCAGGCGGCCCCGACTGTCGTCGGTCACCACGGCTCACCTCCAATCCATCATCGTCAACCTCACGCACGTTTTTGTGGAGATCTTGAATGATGGGGGAAATTATAGGGAAGGAGACTCTCGCCGACGATCACCCTGCGCTGCGAAAAAGCTTTCCAAAGGAAACTGATATGCCGGGATGGAATTGATTCAAAATTATGGTTACCTTCCCTACCGATGAGAGTCTTTTAATGGCACAACGCGCTAGCTATCGTTAATCAGGGAGAAACCTTCCAAATGAATCTATTGTGCCGGGATAGAGGTATAAAAGGAAAAAAAAACATATTGGCCGGATGCCACAGAGGTGGGAATAGGGAGAGGTAGCGTTTGCTCACGTAGCAAAAAACTAACGATCGTCATCGCAAATGAACTGGCGATGACGTTTTGTCCACCTGCTGTGTCCCCCTTCCGTGGACCCAGGCCCAGCCTGGCTGGATCGGATGGTAGATTAAAGGGGTTCAGTTTTAATCAACGGTTGATATACAGGTAGGGTTGAATCTGGCAGGTAAAAACTGTATTTCTCGCAACTGGTTCTTTAAGGGTTTAGATATGCTCATGTATTTCGCATTTCCCTGGTCTGTCTCCCCTTCCTTTACCTGATTGGCCATCACTGTATGTACACTTCTCTGCGTAGTGCTGTGGTGTGCATTTTGGGACTGGGTGGCATCAAGGAAAATCCTTCGAGGCGATCGATCGTCACTTTTTGGTGCCTAGTTAGAAACACAAGTTCTGGCGTTACTCCACGAACTAGGATAAGTTTCGTGCTTGGCACAGTACCAAACATTGTGTGGCGCTCGAGGGGGCTAGCACGTAGTCTGCAACACTTGTCCCGTTGTCCGTAGTAGTGCCAGGGGATCCCGATGCTGTCTGCACAGACAAGACCATGCGCAGCGTACCTGAGCTGGTGAACACTGCACATTGAGGATGGCATGGATGACCGCCTCGTCAAGGAGTCATGGATGCTGAGTTCATTCCTCAAGAGGGAGCCGCCGGCAGCAAGAACAGTAACAGCAACTCTACTTGAGGATCTTGTTCCCTGAGATGACATTCGTGGTGTTGTTTTGCGGCGAGATGATTGTCAGCTGGAGTTAGCTGAGCCCGGTGGACACTACTGCGGAAGATTAAACAACGTTGCCATGTCCGAAGAACCAGAGATCCATCCAGGTGCTTGACGCTGAAGAATACTATAGGAAATTACGCAGCAAAGTCTGAAGAACTAGACATTCAAGTTGCTGGAGACATATGTACGTAGCCAAAGTAATTTGCTAGTTTTCTAAATCATCTGGAGATAATTACTTTTGCATCACCTAGAAATGTATCATTTATTTAGGAGAAATCTCAAAATAATGATATATAGAAATATTATTTAAAGTGAAATAAAAAAGAAATGTGGAAATCATTTTTATTAAAGTATTATTTTCAAATAGATAGTCGAAAAAGTTATCAACCGAACAAAAATCCCAATCCATGCAATGTTGTATAGTAGTAGATGGCAGTTGCCACTCACTGTTGATAGCGTGTGACTACTTAAGGCCTATTTGTTTCGACAAGAGTTCCTAGCTTTTAACTTCTATAACCTGAAGTTGATCAAAACTAACAAAACAATGCCTTCAGATTGTAGAATATCGAAACCTAACCCCGATTAGCTTTCAACTGACTAGTTATAATTAACCAGCCATCCATCACACACCCAGAATGGCAAGTAACCAAAAAGGCATAAGCTTTACATGATATCTTTATGTCCAAATTAAACAAGCCGTCCGTCACCAATAAGCACGGCTTCCTCATCCATGGGGAAACTGCAAAAGAATTGAAAGAGTTTTCTTTCATTTTTTTCTTGTTGCTAAGGGGGACGAAGAGAAGGTTAAAGGTCCACCGAAAAATACATCAACCATCCAAAGATGTATAACCATATAGGAGGCCAAAAAGGTGTGACGAACACTGTTAACGTTCGGGCCAGGATGTCAACTTTTCCTCATGTGACAAATCATATACTCTACTTCATTGGTATAGAAACACATCATATTTTTTTCGGAACCACATTCAACAGTATACATTTTTTTTGCAAACACATTCGATAGTATATTGATCATCAAATTAGAGCTGTAGCAGTAACTTAAACTTTAGCAAGTGAACAAGACAAGTTCAACAGTGAAAGTTCATTATATAGCAAGACAAAATGTGTGTGGGCCCGCTTATGAGCTATCACTGAAGAATTGCTTCTACAAGATCATTAGTAGGTTAGAATGAAGCCCTCTGTTTGTTTATAGTTCATCTCATTGCTAGTGGAGTCCTATGGGTCCACTGTTTCCTCATAAACCTCATGTCATAGCAACATTTCCTTCTAAATGTCCCTATCATCGGTTGGTAGCTTATTCAAGTCCTACGTTTGGTAATACATATATACCTCTCCGTTTACATTACTTGTGGACAACGAGCCAACTGATATAGGTCTGTCTTGCTCTCCAAAATCCGAACTACTTTTTTCTGCATTTCCTTGCAATCCATTGTTGTCTTCCTCCGAATTAAGAGGGCACCCCTCACTGCTAGTGAAACATATACCAGTGTGATGCTAGCTAGTGAAATATGGAGCGTAGCAGACACTTTGGACATGGGTGGCATCAAGGAAAATCTTTTGAGCTTGATCTCCCACAGTAGATGGGATAAGTTTCTTATTGGCACACCAACAAATTTTGTGTACATAGTACCACACAAAGAAGCATTGTAGGTTGTCTCGCTAACAAGATGCACCGGGGTGAGCAGCATTGTGATAGGTACGAAGTTGCTGGGAGTTCATGAGACACACTGGGTTTCCAGCATTTTTCTGTGCATGATGAGATAGATACACAGGGTCTGCGTGATGTTGCCCTTGGTCATATTTATCTGTCATATCCATGCTAACTTTGAAACATACATGTCTTTAGTCCAAATTAATAACAACACGAGCTTAAATGCTCTCAAGCAGCCCACAGCTATAGCTCTAGCAAATGTCAAACATTGAAAGACGTGCACTGAACCCCTGAGACGAGCACGATACACCAGCTTCTTCCCTCAGGCTTGCCAACCATCACCGGCCTGTCAATCTAGTCATCTTCAAGCAGCTATCCCCCTCGGTGTGCGTGGACGGTCCTTGGCCGTGGCATATTAGTAGAGCTTGAGCCACGTCACGTCCCAGCTGATGTGACGCCGTGCTGACGTCTGAACGGAGTTTCAGGTGCGCTTCGTGTGTCTGCCATACATGTACAGCCCTTCACACCATGTTCGCACTAGGCACACACAACATTAGAGCCACTCTATTGATGTGGGTGGAGGGAGGGTTAGATCTCATCTCGACGGTTGGTATGTGTCAATTTGGGACGATGTCATCATCAATGTACAACCGAACTGGCATGATTTTTGCGGGACTCCTCATCTCCAAGCGCTCTAGTGGTGCCAATCGGACTACCACCTCACCCCAGCTCATCGCGCAGTGCTTCAACAACACTGAATTTTTTTTTTGTACACTGGCACGTGCTTGCTATGTACTAATGACTTTATGTTTCTGTCCATTCTTCTCTCTCTCCGTCCCTTTTGTACATACAGGTACCTGTGTATTGCGACCGATCTTTCCTTATCCTTATGGCATCTTGTCATGGATATAGAGCACAGAGGGTAGATATATATATGGTCCTAATGCCCCCTTCTCCATCACCTTTTCTCATAAACCTGATAAGCGTATGCTTGGCTTTACATAGATCACTGTTAATTATGGGAATGGGAAGTATCTTGGAGAGGTCCGAGAGGACAGGAGGAGCGAGGAAGCTGAGAACATTTATTCCTTCTTTCAAGGTCGGGTATGAGCCGAGGGCGCGCAAATAGCCTTCTAGCTTCTTGCACTATTGCACATATTAGCAGCTCTTATTAGACCTGCGTACAAGTAATGCAACGCCGTCCTGAATCTACCCTCGCACAGATAGATGGATCTGAATGGCCAATTGAACAATTGAGGCGGAATCAGGTTCATATGACAGCTGTTTTGTGTGCATCATGCGCACACAGATGAGCACCTTCATACTGTGCAGTGCATGCTGTTAGATAGTGCGAAACATAAATTATAGGCATGTTAGTAACTAACTATATTTATCCTCTCAATAATATATATTGGTATTTGTACTTATACTTTACCTGATTTTATCATCTAGTTACAAAGAAAACGATCTTATTATATGCAGGAATATAACTTTAGTAACAAGGATGGGTGAATTGAAAAACGTCAGGAAACCCTGCAACCGGCATATATCACACTGAACTTATTCAAAGTTCATAAACGTTTACCAAGTGGAAGTACCATGGATTTGAGCAGTAGGCACTTTCATGCCACACCTAACCATCCGTATGATTAACTTGTACAATAGCATAACCAGAAGTGTGTGCGTTAGAACCTTACTTGAATAAATGAGTACTTAACGTCCCCCTGTTTCCTCATAAAGTATGTCACTTGCATCAACCTACTCATCTCATTGTTTCCTATATATACCTCTTCATATCTTACTTGCCCAGCTACCTGTTGATACATGCTTCTCTTGCTCTCCAAAATAGTTGGTTTTGCACTCCATGCTCTCGGTGTCTTTCGCTTAAGGGGCAGCCATTTGTACATTTCACGTTGAATGAACCATTTCTAGAGAATGGTAATCGTTTCCGGCCTGTGTTTCCGCACACAGCCTAGTTAAAAAAAAAAGAAGTCCAGCAGCATATCTGGAAATGGGTTTTCTGTGTGGTGCTAGTTAAGTACAGAGCATTCT
The DNA here is from genome assembly GCA_012490785.1 of Eragrostis nindensis. Classification (NCBI taxonomy): domain Eukaryota; kingdom Viridiplantae; phylum Streptophyta; class Magnoliopsida; order Poales; family Poaceae; genus Eragrostis; species Eragrostis nindensis. The sequence goes on along the minus strand of JAAXCT010000018.1, from coordinate 3,067,086 downwards.
GTATGTGGATTTTAGGAATATGTGACATCAGGGAAAGTCCTTCGAGCTGATCCCTATAGTCTTGCCGAGATGGAAATGCATGTGCAGGCCGTGCAGCATTAACGAGGATGAGTTTCTTGTTTGGTGCAGCTGCAAACCTCATTCAAACTGGAAGAAGCAGCACAGGTTACCTCGCTAACAGTCTGCGGCGCTGCGGCTGTCCAAACAGTATTGTGTGAAATACAAAGTCGCCACTCGCCAGCAGCTCACGACGGAGATTGATCTCTGGGCCTTTCACTCTAACGCCGGCATGCTGTAGCGGGCAACGCAGGGAAAGGGTTAGGCACCGCAAGGGTTCCTATGCACAACAACAGTTACTCTTCATTCAGTCGCCAATGCATTACCGTGTGATGTTGTCTTTGTTGGTCATATTCATTTTGTTTTTATCTTGTCACGTCCATGCTCCTTATTTCTTCAATCGAAATAAATAACAAGATGCGTATAATGAATACTCTCAACTTGCCCACAGATCTAGCTCTAACAATATGCTTAGAGCTGGAGCTCTGCCAAAAGTTGCTCGATTATTGTTTTTTCTAGGGGATTCTAATAAATTGCCTCATGTGCTTGCTGAATATGGTGCTCCGGATGTTGAGCAAAGGGTTCACGTGTGGATTGATGTTTTTCTGAGTTCAATATGACTCTGCCAACCATTTAAACTCTGGTTATGAAAATGAATATTGGTTGTATAAAGAAATTACTGCACGTTAAAGAAAAAAAGCTAAGTGGAGGATGAAATCAGAGTTTTTGAATAAAGATCAACTCAGTTACTCAGACGTAAACAGTATTTTTGAGGACATGGCTTCTTGTTCTGTTTCTCCGTATTTTAGACCCCAATGGAGATCTCTAAGGAAACGCAGACGATAGAATTTGCTAGATTATACCATGGAAACCTCTAGAGAAACCCCTAAAATGTACTAACGAGTACCCAGTATGCCAGATGGTGATGATGCTTCATTATCCAAAATGGGAGATTATGGGCATGCCGACGACGTGAAACCTCAAAAATTTGCTAGATTATGGGCATGCCGACGACGGTCTCGGACGACCAATAGAGACATCGGAACGGGTCAAACTCAGCTCTAATGCCGGCAGGTTGCGGTTGCTGGAAGAGGTTAACAAAATGGAACACAGGGAATCTTGAGCAGCGTGACGCTTTTCGTAGTCTTAGTTTATGGCATAGGAATCATGTCTCATTATATATTGCCCCTTTTCAATTCCAGTTTTTTTTTTTTGACATGCAGAATACCAGTTATTGAAGCTAACAACAAATGGCGTTAACTTGTTCAGTTCTAGTACCACAAGCGTCCATAGTTATGATCACTATGTCTCTAACTCTATATCAGAACATATCTTTATTAAACATATGTCACACCAACTCATCAACACAGTTATTACCGGTGCATTGTTGCCTTTTTCCTGTCTTTTTACTCTTTGAGAAAATATCAGGAGATTCTCTCTCATTTTTTCACCTGTAAGAGCAGTTACAAAAATTATTAAAGAAAAAAAAACACATCTCTGCACTTCTGTATCTCACTTTCATTTTCGTCTTGATCATAAATAAATACTTGCCTGCAACCGTTCACTTATTCGTACTCACTTTCTTAAATATACATCCTTTGCTTGTCTATTAGGAACAGGTTATATGCGAGGCTGGCTAGCAGGACAATGTCTTGGGTATTTTAGTAATGTTGTATATACCTGTAGATACATGGCCTACATGGCATATGCTTCCATATTCCAACCTGGATATCCGCTCCAAGAGCTAGTACATTTTCTAGCCATATGTATGGAGGACAACATGACAGATGGATTATGTTAGGAGTGAGGGACATCGGAAAAGAACAAACCACAACCCAGTCGATATGCCCTCTGGCCGACTCCAGTCTTCTGAATCACAAAGCTACACTGAAGAGAATTGGCCGCTTATAGGAGGCCCTGAAACAACTCTACGCTGAAGCAGATCTGATGGTCCAGCTTCGTAATCGTTTCCGTCTGGATCTCATTGAGACGCCAACATGCTGAATTTTGCCCAAACAGAATGACGTTGCTAGTTAAGACATCTCGGCGCCACTCTCAGATCCTCCGGGTATTTAAATTCAAGGAAGGCATGGTTCTTAAACTAAAATCAACAAAACACTCTCTCAAAATTTATTGACAGTTGAATTCGGTACTACCGCATTCTAGAAAAAACTAAGTTTGTACTTGCGTTATTAACATCACACCTACTATACAGCTTATTGTAGCTTATTTTGTCATGCATATCTACACATGGGCATGCTTGATGTACTCTGATCCATCTTTCTGGTTTATTAAATATTTCACATTTTCATTCTTTTCCCTTCGATCCTCATCCTCCTTCCTTCGTAAACATTCGAATAACAGAATACTTGTGCTAGCAAAAGGATATCAGGAAGCGTTTGCAATAGAAATGACCGAAATCTGGTTCCGCCCGCTCGCCCATACGTGAAAAAGTCTTTATTGGTCTCTCCGGGCTTGACTAATCAAAATAAGATTCTAAGTCGTTCGGACATCTAAGTTGCAAGATGTGATGACTTTAAGGATCCACATAAGATTATCATCACCGTTGTGGAGAGCCATATGGTGGAAGGCACCGACCAACCTTTAAGCCATTATTCATGTTGCAAGTCTAGTTTTTTGGCATGTTATAATCCATTGTAAGTTATTGTGATTCAAGAATAAGTTTATTATGTTATAAGAAATTTCTTAGCCTAGAAATTCTATGATTGTTATCCCATTATGCTTGATTAATGCTTTGTGTCCAAAGATGAAGGACCGAGTAGGCGACCAGAGGGGGGGGGGGGGGGGGTGAATGGGAGCCGATAAAAATTCTTCGAAAGAACTCGGCCTATGTCCCAACCCGCCTCAAGAACAATCACCAAGATCACACACACATATGAGAAGTGTTGTGTTGACCCTAGGAATGATTGTGGATGAGATATAAGCACTTGCGGAAGCAAACCAAGCGAACACGCACTCAAGGAGATGAACCGACGAAAAGATTACAGAAAGTCCCCACCGGATAGTCCGGTAATGAGCCGGAGTGTCCGGTACCTGATTTTTTCGAGTACAGAAACCTCCCACCGGAGTATCCGGTATGTAGCCGGAGTATCCGGGCCTGGAGAACTTGGAAAACCAATTATCCTACCGGAGTATCCGGCACTATGCCGGAGTATCCGGCCCTGTCATTTCAGCACGCGCGCAAGCTCAAGAAAAATCTCGAAACCGGGTCAAACGACCTCCAAAAATCACGAAATTTGAACCATAGCTTCGTCTTGAGATGGGGAACAACATCCAACAAGAATCACACCAAAAACCCTAAGAAATCCATACGGATTTTGGATTCTACCATGAAGGGTAGGGTTTGGATGAACATGAGAGGGAAACTTCACCAAATCTTCAAATCGAAGGTGCTCGTGCCATGGATTCGGTCAAGGACCTACCAAGGGTTGTTCTAGCACATCCTAGCACCAAGATCCCCCAAGAAATCCGCCCAAAAACGCATCACAAAAAGCGAATCGAAAATCACCCGAAAATAGCTCCGAAAATAGAGAAAATAAGAAATTCGGGATTCAAGATGAGGAGAACACTTTGAGGACGAATTGATGCTATGTATTGCTCAAAGATATAGATGTCAAGCCACTCCCTAGCACACACAAACTAGAGATGACAAAAAGCTCAATCAAAGAGCCATCTCCTCTCTTCTCCCCTCTCTTCTCTCCTCTCTCTCAAGCCCTCTCCCACACACACAAATGGAAGGCTCAAGGGGGCAGCCACAACCAGCCACCCGCCTTATCTCCTTGGACATTTCCACATCCCGGAAATGCCCCTCACACTACAACACACCCATACAACACATAAGGGCGTTTCCGTCTAACTTTTTCTCCTCCACCCGAACGCCGTCGGGGCCTTCACACCGTAGCTTCACCTCGAAGCCACCTCCACGATGGTGCCACATGCACCTCCATCTGTCGCCGCCGGTTTTGAGGCCTAAACCGGGAAACCGCCTTGCACGCTTCTCAAAGCGCGACTTCCACCACCGGTTTTGAGGCCCAAACCGGGAAACCGTCCGCCGCCGGTTTTCAGGCATAAATCGGGAAACCACCCACCACCGGTTTTGAGGCCCAAACCGGGAAACCGTCCACCGCCAGTTTTCAGGCATAAACTGGGAAACCACCCACCACCGGTTTTGAGGCCCAAACCGGGAAACCGTCCACTACCGGTTTTGAGGCATAAACCGGGAAACCACCCACCACCGGTTTTGAAGCCCAAACCGGGAAACCGTCCACCGCCGGTTTTCAGGCATAAACCGGAAACCACCCACCACCGGTTTTGAGGTACCCCAAACCGGGAAACCGTCCACTACCGGTTTTGAGGCTCAACCGGGAAACCATCACTGCCGGTTTTAAGGACAAACCGGGAAACCATCCACCGCCGGTTTTAAGGCCAAACCGGGAAACCGTCGCCACCGGTTTTGAGGCTCAACCGGGAAACCGTCGACCACCGGTTTTGAGGCCAAACCGGAAAACCCTCCGTGCTTCTTATCCGCCACGTGTACAGTGTGGATCACCCTTGACCTCACCCGGCCTCTCGATCGCCCGGACCCAAGCCTCCTCGATCCCAGCCCGTCGGGACCCTTCGCTTGGTCCTCCCGATCCTCCTGCCGTTGACCATCAAGTTGACTCCATTGACCTACACATCATTAGACAAGCAAACACATTTCTCCTTCTCCGCCAATCATCCCAACACCTTCACCAACTCCGGTTAGTCATAAACATAAATCATGCATATGCTTATGCAACCCTCAAAGTCCCGCATTTCAACCCAAACCTCATGTCAACTCAAATTAACACGGTTGTCAATTACTCATCATCATCGAGAACCATGGCACATCTCAACATGGTTCCTCAATCTCCCCCTTGATGAGTACATTGACAACAACATCAAGCACATGAATCTGAACTTGAAATGCAAAACCAAAGAAGCTAACTAAATGGTCCAAAACTAAGGTAAAAGGTAGAAAACGACCATCTAGTAGCAAAGGATCACACAAGCCAAGAGTTGGCAAAGAAAGCGGCTCATACAACCAAAGATCCCAAAAGACTCAAGAAAAAGTCAGAACGTAATTACTTGATGTAAAGCTTCCCCTCAAATAGTGCTATCTTTCAAGCAATTCGAATTGACCGGATGGTCCGGTACAACGTCGGATATTCCGGTACCGGATGGTCCGGTAACCTATCGGATAGTCCGGAGGTTTGCTTTCTCGATCCTTAAAATGCATTTTCAACCAAGCTCAACAAGGAAGTAATCAATGTCAATTACTCATCACAAACCAAGCCATGGCACATATCAACATGGCTTCTCAATCTCCCCCTTGATGAGTACATTGACAACATCAAATGCACATAAATTTGGAATTGAAAATGCGAGTCCAATAAAGCACAACTAAGATAGCCAAAAACCAATAAAGAATCGAAAGTAGCCACTTAGCATAAAAGGATCGCAAACATCAAGAATTGGCAAGAGAGCGGCTCATGGTCCATAAACTAGAGTAATTATTCATCATGACCACTTCATCGCAAAGAACATAAGAGACTTGAGAAAATCTCAAATATAAGCGGCTCATGGTCCATAAACTAGAGTAATTGTTCATCATGACCATTTCATCGCCAAGAACACAAGAGACTCAAGAAAACCTCAAATACATGGAATGCTCCCCCTCAAATTATGATTGCTTCCCCTCAAGTTATGATTACCTCTCATACAAATGCATAAGCTAAATTCATTCATATTATCACATTTTGTGCATCACTCATTTGAAAACTCTCCCCCTTTGGCAATGATCATCAAGACATAAAAGAGAGCTAAAATGCAATGCATGAGGTGAAAACGTATCAAGCTTCAACAATCATGTCAACGAGCATTTACCATTGCTATGAATCAAGCACAAAGCCTTGAAGTGTAAAAGCATGAGCTCATAATCGCACGAAGACCGTAATAGAGAGCATAGCACAAAAGCAAAGAGCTAGACAAGCTAAGCAAGAAGATTGAATTGATCAAGATAGATTCAAACTTGCTATATCATAATAAAATCTGCCACCACATGTATATTCACTCCTATTCAAGGCAAAACAAGCATTAAGTGAATCTAAGAAGACTAGCAAGTGGCAATCTCAACTCAAGCAACAAACGTTCGGAAAGATGTGCTTTGACAAACGCTCACATATGCAACAAAGACTCAATTTGATCAAGTGAGTACTCAACAAGTGAGATATAAGATTTACGAACAAAAGCAATTACTCATGTTATGTTTATCCTCAAGTAACCTCTTATCCATGCGGAGGGTCGCACGACTGGGTACGGCAAACACCCCGAGGCATCAAGGCACCGTATTGGATTTTATCCTCAAGAAACCTCTTATCCATACAGAGGGTCGCACGACTGGTTATGGCAAACACCCTGAGGCATCAAGGCACCGTATTGGATTTATAACATTAAGCACAAAAGATCAAATTGATTTTAGAAATTTAAGCACAAGAGCAAAAGAGCATGCCTTTTGGCAAAAGGAACATTTGTTCCCCCAAAGTCCCATCATGAGCTAAACATTTGCCAAAGTGCATCCCCCAAACAACAAGTTGCCAAAGCCAAGACATTTTCAAAACTAGCCTTAACACAAGTCTTGACAAGGATAAAAGCAAGTGTACAAGTGGTGAGCAAACATTGGCATGCATAGATCATAAGACTCACAAAAGCCAATTTTCATCTTTAAGTTTAGCTAGCTTGCTCAAAATGCCACTATGCCAAGCCATCTAGAAAAGCCTAAGTTTGAAGGTTTGCTACTAGCAATCATACAACTTAGCTCAAACTCAACCATAGAAATAATAAATACAAGGAGACATAAAGGTTGAAGCTTCTTCTAAAGATGCATATTATACATGATGCTTATCTTACAATGCAACGCAAAAGCGAGAAAATTAAGATACAAATTTTACAAGAAAAGCATCTCAATGGTCCAAAGCAAAAGACAAACTCCAAATATCAATGTAAGCAACAACGCCCCTTCAAACCAAGCCAATCTCCCCCTCAACTCAAGCCAATCTCCCCCTCGATAAAACAACTTTAGAACCATTCGAAAAGAGGACAAGGAGACACTTGAAAAGGGGTAAACATGAAAAACTCAAAGAAAGGGGTTGTGCAAATAAAGCAATAAGGAGCATATCTCAAATTTGCAAATCATGACAAAACATGAGAGGATCAAGTAATCATATGTCAAAGTAGAGGATATACAAATAAGACAAAAAGGAGCACATATTACATGGAGGGTAAGCATGTGAGAACCACTAGCTAATCATGAAAAGATATAGTATGGTTCACACAAGATACAAGAAAAAGTGACAAAAACTACAAGCACGATCAAAGTGAAGATATGCAAAAAAGACCATAAAGAGCACACGTCACATGAGGGCAAACATAAGAGAAGCATTTGCAAATCATGGTAAAACATGAGAGAGGATACACCATAGATCACACAAGGTAGCATGAAAAAGTGATCTAAATTACAAGAAAGCTCATAAAGCTAGCATGGTATGTTAGAAAGCAACATCGAAACATGCTAGTCAAATATATACGAAATTTTGGACAAGAGAAAATGACAAGCATGAAAGCAAGGGTCAAAAGCCAAGAACATATACAAAGATAGCATGGTTGAATGTAACAAGATATACGCACATGCTAATCAAAGGTGTACACAAATAAAGGCAAAGGATATTGAGAGAGAACCAAAAACATGAAACATGATATACACAAATAAAAGCAACCAATGGGCAAGAGAGAAACAAAAGCATGCTATAAGATACACACCAATAATACATGTCGAAAGGATCAAATGAGCATATGAACAAGCATCCCAAACCACAAGCAAATGTACATGAATGTAGAAGGTATGAGTGTATAGGAAAGCTCACAAATAGGTGAAGACGCCACAATGAAGTGCATGCCTCTTGGAGGCCACGTACAAGGGTATGAAGAACCATCAAGCCTCAATCACGTCAAGCAAAAGACCGAGATCAATCAAGCTCATGTCCTCCAACCCGCGTCCTCAACCTACGCATGAGAAGAGAGAGATGTCCGAGTCTTGGATCCCGAAGGGTTAGTAAGCAAATATTTGGGAATCCAACACTTGGACACATGACCAATAGATGTACTCAATTTATCATGAGGGTTAGCATGATGCAAACTTTGGGCAAATTTGAAGACTTTGAATCACCCTTAGAAGCATGTCGCGAAATAGCAACTCGAGAAGAAAAACGAGTGCAATCACTGGAAAAACGACGAGAACCTCTAAAGGGAACACCATGAGAGGAACCATTGTAAGCATCATGAGAACCATGTCGTGGACCAACACAAGGAGCATTAGAAGCATGTCCACGAGCACGTTCAACCACACAAGAAAAAGAGTCATAGAATCCATCAATAAAGCAATGCCTCATGCTAGGCTCTCGAGTGTTCATGCCATGGGAAAAGCTATGAATACCCGAAGAGTTAGAAGCACGAGACCGGCGCATATGTTTGGCACGCCTAAAGCAAAAGTCAATTTGATGCCCATCCTTCTCACAATATGAGCAATGGTACAATGGTCTATCGGGAGAGACGGTTTGAGAGGTACAAGTACCATTCTTGCTCGAGTGAGAAGTCCTTTGAGACTTGCATGAAGAATTAGAAGCATCTCTTGACTTGGAGTCAACACTAGGTCCACACATGCCATGAAAAGAGCGATGTGTGTTCCTAAAAGCTTTTGCACGCACACGACGCTCGTGTTTGACACGGCGAAAGAGAAACTCAACAACATGCCCATCTTTCTTGCAAAAGGTGCAATGGTACTTTTCTTTCAAGGTTGATGTACCATTTGAGCAAGAAACACCTTTGCCATTTGAAGTCCCTTGAGCAAGACCGGAAGAGCCAATAGCATGAGTAGCCAAAGAAGAATCACCCAAAGCAATAGCACACGAGCTAACATCCAAAGACTCACGCTCAACATGAGAAGAACCCAACTCCGAAGACAAAGAAGAAATATTTGAAACATGCACATCGGAGTGAGAAGAATTGCATGAATCGAGAAGCTTATCATCTAAGCTCTTGCATAGTTGGAGCAAAACCTCATTTTGTGATTTAAGGCGCTCACAAGTACCACATGGAGTATCTCTTAACATTTGAATCTCCTTCTCAATGCACTCGGCATATGTGGTACGCAAGAGATCATTCTCCTTTTCAAGGCTAGCACTCATATCATTGTGCTCAATCAACTTAGCGCTCATATCATCACGCATTAGCTTTAAAGCCTCAACCTCATTTTTCAAATCATGACATGATGTGCAAGAAATAGAAGAAGCATCGCTTATATGCATATCATGCAAAGCATCATGATTAGCACAAGAATTAAGGCAAGCATCATCATTCATAGAAGAGGAACAAGTGCTACAAGGCATAGATTTCATCTCAACAATTGTAGCCCTAGCAAGTTCAAGTTGCTCTAAGCGAGTGGAGTGATCTAGCTTCAACATTTCATTTTCAGCAAGCAAGTCAATACAAGAATTGCAACCTTTTCTAGCCAAAGACGTAAGATTGCCTATTTCAACTCTAGTACAATCAAGATCTTTATACAAGGCAACACATGAATCACATGGCATAGAAGCATTTGATTTCAACAAGTCAATTTCATCATGCAAAGACTTGCAAGACAAGCATGGCAAAGAAGCATTCTCATTCAACATGTTGATAACAAATCTAGCACTTTCCAATTGTTTTTCACATGAAGAACAATCATGCATCAATTTATCATTTTCGGATTTCAAGCAAGCCATGGAAGCATTCAACTCATCATTCTTTTTTATCAAGGCAACACAATCATCACAAGGCAAGGAAGTACTAGACTTGCAAGAAGACAAAGCATTCGCATTATCAAGTCTAGACAACAAGCTCTCATCACTAGGCATAGAGGTTTTCAACTTCTTTTTGAGTTTGGCAATTTTAGCATCACAAGCTTGAACCGTAGTGAATAAGCCCACAATGCCATTGACAAGGTTACCTTGGCTCATCTTGAAAAGTTCGGAGATGAGATTCTCATGAGACATCTCATCGCGTCTTGAAAGCTGGAAAAGCTCGACCATTTTAAGTTCTTCCTCCGTGAGGTCCATCTCTTCCTTCTCCTCAAGATCATCCTTGCGGGCATCCACTACTCGACTCTTCTTTGTCTCATCCTCAATAGCAATTCCACACCTATCCAAACCTGAGGACAAAAACACACGAGAACGTGCATTTGGCGCCATGAGAAAGCACCGGTTAGTGTTAGCAAATAGCCGAAGCACAAGCAAGCACTCCCAAGAAGTCGCCTTCGGATCACAAGGCCGGTAAAAGCCAACAAGTGATCAAACCGGCTCTGATACCAATTGAAGGACCGAGTAGGCGACCAGAGGGGGAGGAGGGTGAATGGGAGCCGATAAAAATTCTTCGAAAGAACTCGGCCTATGTCCCAACCCGCCTCAAAAACAGTCACCAAGATCACACACACATATGAGAAGTGTTGTGTTGACCCTAGGAATGATTGTGGATGAGATATAAGCACTTGCGGAAGCAAACCAAGCGAACACGCACTCAAGGAGATGGACCGACGAAAAGATTACAGAAAGTCCCCACCGGATAGTCCGGTAATGAGCCGGAGTGTCCGGTACCTGATTTTTTCGAGTACAGAAACCTCCCACCGGAGTATCCGGACCTGGAGAACTTGGAAAACCAATTTTCCTACCGGAGTATCCGGCACTATGCCGGAGTATCCGGCCCTGTCATTTCAGCACGCGCGCAAGCTCAAGAAAAATCTCGAAACCGGGTCAAACGACCTCCAAAAATCACGAAATTTGAACCATAGCTTCGTCTTGAGATGGGGAACAACATCCAACAAGAATCACACCAAAACCCTCAGAAATCCATACGGATTTTGGATTCTACCATGAAGGGTAGGGTTTGGATGAACATGAGAGGGAAACTTCACCAAATCTTCAAATCGAAGGTGCTCGTGCCATGGATTCGGTCAAGGACCTACCAAGAGTTGTTCTAGCACATCCTAGCACCAAGATCCCCCAAGAAATCTGCCCAAAAACGCATCACAAAAAGCGAATCGAAAATCACCCGAAAATAGCTCCGAAAATAGGAAAATAAGAAATTCGGGATTCAAGATGAGGAGAACACTTTGAGGACGAATTGATGCTATGTATTGCTCAAAGATATAGATGTCAAGCCACTCCCTAGCACGCACAAACTAGAGATGACAAAAAGCTCAATCAAAGAGCCATCTCCTCTCTTCTCCCCTCTCTTCTCTCCTCTCTCTTAAGCCCTCTCCCACACACACAAATGGAAGGCTCAAGGGGGCAACCACAACCAGCCACCCACCTTATCTCCTTGGACATTTCCACATCCCGGAAATGCCCCTCACACTACAACACACCCATACAACACATAAGGGCGTTTCCGTCCAACTTTTTCTCCTCCACCCGAACGCCGTCGGGGCCTTCACACCGTAGCTTCACCTCGAAGCCACCTCCACGATGGTGCCACATGCACCTCCATCCGTCGCCGCCGGTTTTGAGGCCTAAACCGGGAAACCGCCTTGCACGCTTCTCAAAGCGCGACTTCCACCACCGGTTTTGAGGCCCAAACCGGGAAACCGTCCGCCGCCGGTTTTGAGGCATAAACCGGGAAACCACCCACCACCGGTTTTGAGGCCCAAACCGGGAAACCGTCCACCGTCGGTTTTCAGGCATAAACCGGGAAACCACCCACCACCGGTTTTGAGGCCCAAACCGGGAAACCGTCCACTACCGGTTTTGAGACATAAACCCGGAAACCACCCACCACCGGTTTTGAGGCCCAAACCGGGAAACCGTCCACCGCCGGTTTTCAGGCATAAACCGGGAAACCACCCACCACCGGTTTTGAGGCCCAAACCGGGAAACCGTCCACTACCGGTTTTTGGCTCAACCGGGAAACCATCACTGCCGGTTTTAAGGCCAAACCGGGAAACCATCCACCGCCGGTTTTAAGGCCAAACCGGGAAACCGTCGCCACCGGTTTTGAGGCTCAACCGGGAAACCGTCGACCACCGGTTTTGAGGCCAAACCGGTAAACCTTCCGTGCTTCTTATCCGCCACGTGTACAGTGTGGATCACCCTTGACCTCACCCGGCCTCTCGATCGCCCGGACCCAAGCCTCCTCGATCCCAGCCTGTCGGGACCCTTCGCTTGGTCCTCCCGATCCTCCTGCCGTTGACCATCAAGTTGACTCCATTGACCTACACATTATTAGACAAGCAAACACATTTCTCCTTCTCCGCCAATCATCCCAACACCTTCACCAATTCCGGTTAGTCATAAACATAAATCATGCATATGCTTATGCAACCCTCAAAGTCCCGCATTTCAACCCAAACCTCATGTCAACTCAAATCAACACGGTTGTCAATTACTCATCATCATCGAGAACCATGGCACATCTCAACATGGTTCCTCAAAAGATTAATCCTGAAAGAAGTTGTCATGATTCAAGAATAAGATAATGCGTTTGCCATTATCAATAGCAGAGCTATTATTTATGTTTTTCTCATGGCACCTAGCAGCGGCAGCCGCGGCACCGATGGCCGGATCTGAGCGCTGATGTATCCACCACCGCTTCCTCGAGAATCGCCGGGCCGCCTTCGAGCCTTCCCCATATACACTGCGGCAACCGGCGCGTTGATGCCGCATCATACGCTGAGCGGACCATGGAGATGGTCGACTCCATGGTGGTTTCTTACCGCATCCGACTCTATGGTGGTTTGTCTGGAAAGATGGTTGCCATCTGTGGTGTCCGATTAATGCAACTGACGTGAGGAGTTGTGCTAGTGCTAGTGAAGAGAGAAATCCCACGCTCTGGAGTGAACAAGGATGGCATCCGAGAGGGTGTCAGAGCTTCAGCTGGGTGGCCTCTTTTTGTTGCATTGGTGGCCACAAGTAGTGTTTTAGTTTGTTGGTTGCTCGGCTCCCCTGTAGTGTTTTCTTTTCTTTTTTTTTTGTTTGCTCTTTTTCTGCACCTATGTGCAACAGAAATGGAACATCTTTTTCTTGTAATAATAATAGCTATATGCTCCTCTTTGATGCAGAGGCTGGAATATCAATATATTTCTGTCTCTACAAAACTGCAAGTCTGCAAGAGAGGAGCACGTCGGGACGCCCACATTTTCGTTAAAGTTGGAACTTTGGATCCACTTAAAAAAAATTTACAAGTACCAATAGTTAACTGATACCTCAACCTCATTTTTTTTTCTTTGCCTAAATCAATCTATGGTCAAATTCAGGCAAAGGAATAATCCATCTATTTATATTATTCTGTTGATAGTCTCTATTTGACAGAATCTTGTAATATACCAAGCCTGAGTTGGTTTTGCATCGCATTTAAGAAAGTGGGAATACGAAGGCTGTTAGTAGTTGGCACTTTCATGCCACACCTCACCACTTTCATCTGGGTTCTTTTTTTTGTGAAGAAAAGTTGCATAAGAAATAATTGCGTCGGTAAATGCCACACATTAATAAATCTGAACTACTTAACGGTCCCTTGTAACCCTCATAACAAGTAATACTTGTCTCATTGTTTACTAGCTTCAAGCCATCTGTTTAGATATACCACTCATTTTACTTGTGGACCAATTTCCACTGCCAGCCAACTGATATTTCCGTCTCTTCCTCTCCAAATCATTTGGTTTTGCATTTCCGTGCTCAACCTGCCTTTCTCCTAAAGGGCAGCCTCTTTTGCACTCACTTAGAGCAGAATTGATATCCGTGTAATGCTAGTTTATGTACTAAGCATGCTGTTTTGGGAATGAGGGGCATCAGGAAAAATCTTTCGAGCTGATCTCAAGATTTTGGCCTGGTTATGAACGCCTAGTGCACAAAGTAGCCTGCCCACGTATACCTAGTGCTCCAAGTCTTCCGCATGGAGATGTCCTCGTTTTGGTCCTACTTGCGCTGGTGTGCACTGCACATGAAGGACAACATAGATGAGTCCTACTTGCTTACTACCATGTCTAAACCAATAAAGAACCAGTTGGGAGTAAAATCGGTTTTACCTGGCTAGATTACACCCACCTGTATACCCACCCTTGATCTGAATCCACCCCTTCTTAAAAACTGTACGATCATGCTAGGCTGGGTGGGGCCAATCGGGAAGGGGGCTAGGGGACGGGACAATTGTCCTCGTGCAGTACAAAAAAGGGGACATCGTCATCGCCCACCTCCGTTTTTTTTTCACCGTGACCAATGCTACCCTTTCCTCCTAACTCTGCCTCCTTTGACTACCGTGAGTATCGCTGCCGGATTAGGCCAGTCTCAATGGAGCCTTTCATTTGCATTAAATTCTATGCCATGTGTGCATCTTTTGCTGATTTGGCAAGTTAATTATGATGAGAGAGATGAGAAACTTTCATATTTTGTGAGAGGTCTTTCATCCAAATGAAAGGAAGCTGGCTCCCTTTCCTAAAACTAGTCTTGGAAAGAGTGAAATGAAAGGTTCCATTGAGACTGGCCTTATTGCTTTCCTTTTTTTACGTTAGTTTTGAATCCAATTCCATCCGAGCACATCAGTTTCTTTAGCAAAGCTTTTTCGCAGGGCAAGCAATCAAAGATCTCCACAAAACGTGCACGAGTGCGATGAGGATGGATTGGAGGTGAGTCATGGAGGCCGGCGACAGCCGGGGCCGCCTGCTGCCGACGATACAAGCACCAGCCATCTCCTCGCTCCGTGCACTCAAGGTCGTCGCGAACGGCAGTCCGGTCGAGCCCCGCGACGCAGCGTCGGCATTGACGCCCTCCGCCGTTGGAGAAAGCCACCAACTCGACCGCGCCTGACCAAGCCGGCCCCCGCGCCCCGTCGCGCCCGCCGCGTCACACAGGCGAAGCCGCCAGCCAGAAGCCACTGGGTTCTTCTGCAATAGACGAGTAAGCCGAACCCTCGTATTGACGGACCTCTGCAGGTCAACACTGCCGCCTTGACATCAGGAGCTGTGCGACCTCACCACTCAGGCAATTGTTTTCTTTGTCTGTGTGCACAATTTTGCCTGCTATGTTTGATCAACTACTAACTCTGCATTTGAGTTTAGCACAAGCTGATTGATTAGTCATGATCGCTAATACTTGCCTCGCTAATACTTGCCTTCCGAATGGGCATGCATATCTCTCTAAACTTTTGTTTAGTGGCATGTATTTGCTGATTGATTACAGAGTGTTTAGCTGCATCAGTAAACAGAGTTTTTTGGATTGTCAAATCCGGATGTTGTTCAATCTAGGTGATTGATTTCTTAATTTTTCTTTCTAGCAAAGGATATATTCGTTTGTCCTTCGATGAGATGACTCACGATATATCAATTTTGCAGCAATGAAGGTGGAGGCAATTGAAGGGGGTAGCTGGAGTGTAAGCGTATGAGAATGTTGCTCCGTTCTATTTGTCCTACAAAAATCTAAGGAGCTATAGGGGCACTGCTTTCATTCTGATGATTAACATGTCGCCTTTGCAAATATACAATCATGTGCAGGACTGCAGGGGCAGAAAGAGAGGCATGCCAGGATCAAGCTAGAGTAATTACAGCTCCTACATCAATTTCTAGCACCCATCCTTCTATTTACCTGCGATTGCCTGAGACGAGTGGTAAGACAACAAAAAAAAAAAACTTGTGGATTGAATTAACATGACACTTATATTCCATATTGCAACACACTTGAATAACTTTTCTTGTTCTATTGTCAAATAAAGTATACACACAACCATCCAACACTTACACAATGCATTTCTTTCTTCACATTTCATAAGGCATCGTATTTAATCTAAACTCTTAAAGAACCAGTTTCGAGAAAAATATTTTTGACCTGCCAGATTCTACCCCACCTGTAGATGGACCGTTGATCTAAACCAAACTCATTTCAAATACCATCGGATCTTGCCATGCTAGGCCCGGGTCTGCGGAAGGGGGGACAAACCATGGGACAAAACGTCACGCTTAGTTATTGTGCGATGACGATCATAATTGTTTTGTTACATGAGATCCCACCACCCATGCGCGTGAAACCTGCTCGGCGTGAAATCTGCGCTGGTTCCTTCCAAAAATCTCCGCACACCCGCCTTGCCTTCCATTGTTTTTGGTTGTTATGAAAGCAAATTCCTTTTTCATTTTTCCTTCTCTTTTCTCTTTCCTATCACCATGGTGGAGACTGTGCTTTCCAAAAAAAAAAAAAAAAGCAGCTTCAGTGAATCATTTCCATGATTTTTTCCTTACGCCAACATGGCAACATTGCCTTCTATAGTACGGAATTAATTCTCTTTTTTCTTTCCTATCACCACGGTGGAGACCGTGCTTTCCAAAAAAAATATGCGGCTCCAGTAAATCATTTCCTTTCCTTGATTTTTTTCCTTACGCCAATATTGCCTTCTATAGTACGGAATTAATTTTCTTTTCCTTTTCCTTTCTTCCTTCTCGGCGTGGCTCCACTGACGGCGGGCGTGGCATTTTCACTGACGATCCTTCTCGACGCGGAGCGCCGACGACATCGTCTCGCGCCATGGAGCTCGTCTCATTGCTTCGGCTGCTCTGGCTGTCCTCGTCTCGCCCCGTCGACCTCATCTCGCACTATTGACGCTCGTCGCCGGTGATCCTGCTCGACGCGCGATCCTGTTCGACATCGTCTCGTCTCAGCGATCCTGCTCGATGCTCGTCTCGTCGCCGGCGATCCTGTTCGACATCGTCTCGCGCCGTCGACGCTCGTCGCCGCAGACCTCGACGATCTCGACGCTCGCCTTCAGCAGGTAGGGCATGAATCCCTTGCGATTTTCTCTCATCTGAGACACGGCTCAATAATATAAGTACCTAAAATTCGTGTTTGCTTACCTAGGATCATTGAAAAGCATGCCTTACCATGCAATCTTTCTCAGTTTTTGAAGATATTTGATGCTTGCTTATCTGGAACATTAGTATTCAATGATGGAACATTAGTATTGTAAGCGTGGAACATTTATTTCGTGAAGCTGGAACATCTATTAAATAAATGGAGATGGAACATTTGATACCAATAAATGTCGTAACCCATTGCTGAACGGAACCAAAAAACCGTACGCGTGGAACATTGTTTTATTGAACGTGGAATCAATGTGGTTTGATCAGTCCAATGGTTGAAAAAGTATATACCCAGCCAAACAAATACCTGAGAATTTAATTCAATTTTGTAACACTCAGTTAATTTTTCCACTGCTGAGTTGCCAATATTGTTAATAACTCCTTTTTGCATTATTGGAACAAAATCCTGAGCAATTTCACATCATGTTTTTGTTGTCTGGATACATTTTATTTTCGTTGTCTGAATGATCAGTGGTAGTTTATTCTCATCAAAGAACGAAACCATCTTGTTTTGTCGTGATTGCATCCGATCTTGTTTTGTCACAGGTCCAAACATGTGATTATCTTCTGCTTTCCGGTGTCCAGAATCATGGGTGATGGTATTGTGCGGCCTCAGAAGGGGAAGAGGAAGGCACTCTCGGTCAGCAATATGAGACATAACATTGGCACGACAACTCCAGATAAACTTGCACATGGTAAACTTGCACATTGAATTTTTTTTTTTCTATAAGTCCCAGATAGTTACATATACATTAATTTTATTTTTTTCTCTCTAAACAACTCCACAGCAACTGAAGTCAAGAGCAGAGGTTCATCTGTGCTGCATGACATAGCAATCGGAAGTGCTAGAAAGGAAAATATGCCACCAAATATCTTGTGGTCGCGGACGCCTGAGTATCGAAGGCAATACGCTCGGGAATATCGGGTTAAGATGAAGGCCGAGAAATTAGGCTTAATGGATCAGAAGTGTGTTATGTTATCAGAGGAACTTATCCTGTTAATGTCATTATGGTACTCAAATGCATCAATGTGTCAGAAGTGTGTTTTTATGATAAAGTCCTGCCAAGTGACGCCATTTAGTTGCACATGTGCGTGACGCATGTGCATTTGTACTAGGATGGAAATTACATAAGACTTATATTGGTTGATGAGGAGGTAATATCATCTCAATTCAGGTGCATTAGATATTTTACTGTACAATTATTTGCATCACCTCTTTCGATGCATAGAGGTTTAGTGATGCAAATATAATGTGGGATGGATTTTTTATTGCAGGGAACAAGGATGGAGGCATTGGCATTTGGCAGGGCTTGTTTGGATCTGGCTCGAAAAATCGTTGAAGGATATCCATATGATTTCATTGATGTCGTTGTTGAATACAGATATGATTTAAACTTTCTCAATGTGTTTCATGTATATGGCGCCGAATTCTTTGCAAGCATTACTTCTGAAAGCAGGGTTTCTAACTCTAGAAGATCGATAGCATATCCTTTGTTCCCACGAACATTCAGCTCATTTCATCAAGTCAAGCATTTTGGGGCACATAAAAACTTGACTGGTATGCTTGTCACCTTTGTTAGTTTAGTAATAAAACTGGGTATTGCTTCTCTAACATATGTCGTAACTCTTCTATTGATGTTATTGGCGTGGTTGTCTATATATCTGATGTCCATGACACAAAACGCACCTGGAGACGACCAAGCAGGCATGTCACCATAATGAACACGTGGTACGTTGTGTATGTAATTATTTAAAATACATGCACGCCTTTCTCGTTAAATATAATGTGATTATTTGATGCGCAGTATGCAGATTCTCGTCATCCATGTCCGCAGTCCACATATTTTGCGCCACGCTGGAGAATGGCGACCCTCGGCACAATATTTTAACACCATTGCTGCACTCCATGTGCAAATGAACACAAGAAGAGGTATCGAATGAAGACATATTTTGAAATAAACACAATATGTTCTCACCATTGCCTGCTTACCTCTCATATCCTCAAATTATTTAAATGCAGGTGTTCTTGTCACTACTCGATATAGCAAAATTATTTTTGAGCCCGACAGGCCAGAGGCTGAGGCAATGAGAGGTAAATATAGCAAAAAATCTGTTCTGGTCCATTTTATTTTTTGTAACCTACATCTGAATTGGCGTTGATTTTTTCTTCATTAAATTGTAAGAATTCAAAGGCGTCTAACAAATGCGCCTAATCAAGCACGTCAGCTTGGCCGTGACCGCCTGAAAGATATGAATGTGCTTTGAGGGTGCATGAAAATAAAGACTCTCAAATAAATATGGTCGCTCTCGTTACCGACAATGAATAAGAACTATGCGCCACGTCATGTCTTTTATGTTCGAAATCAATTAGCGTCTTTAAATTCAAACAATGACGTTAGTTTAGCAGATTCTTGAGCTTGTCGTGTTAATGTCGTTATGGTACTTAAATGCATTGATGTGTCAGAAGTGTATTTTTTTATGATACGTATACGGTACATCATATTATTTTCTTTGTATGATAAAGTCCTGCCAAATAATGTCATTTAGACGGACACGTGCGTGGTGCACGTACATTTTTACTAGTCACAAGAAAGACTTAATGATTTGTCCGTAATAGCACTCGAGTGACATGCTGGAGAAGATTGAGTATGCGTGTGTCATTGAAGATTTCATTTCCAAGAACAAGCAAAGAATGATATTGTTTCCGTAATGATTATGCAACCAAAATCTACATCGGTGCATTTTTTTTATCTATAGTTCTTTTTTTTGGTGGGGGGGGGGGGGGGGGGGGGGGGGCGCTCATTTCCCACAGGGCCCTCGCTTTTGCCGGGACGGCTGCGTAGATGACCACCTCGCAATGTGTGAAAGGAGTAATGGTTTTTTGAGAAAACAGGAGGGGCAAAGCCCCTGCTGGTTAAATTTTAATAATTAAGCAACAGTTTCATACAGTCATTCAAGAAAAATCAAAAAGAAAAACAGCTGTCCAAATTTGTCTTTCCACTATGTGATTTGTGGGAAATACTTCTTCGCTTGATGAATTTTTTTCTTCGCTCGATGGATAACCATGGAAAATTCATATTTGAATTTGTCCTTGCACGCCTGTACCGAGAGACAAACTTCGTTGAATATCCAATTGTTACAAACTGCCCATATGCTCCCGGACATGAGAATGATCAGCTCCATGAAAAAAAAGGGACATTGAGTTGTCTTTCAATTCGTTTGACCGCCTCTTCTGGTCCTGTGGTTACTTGTGCTTGCATCCCAATCGACTCGCTATAGGCCCGTGCAAAGTTGCACCTCAAGAAGAGAGGTGGTAAAGCATTTCTTCTCTCTGGACTAGAGAATCTTCCAGTTCTATATTTCTCCTTCTCAACAGTCTTCTAGTGTTGAGTCTATCCTTTAACAGCAGCCAAAAGAAAGGAGCCATGGCTCATGCACGCATTCTTAAAAGGATCCGGTTGAAACAAGAGCAATGAAGCAACCAACTTCGTGGGCTTCGATCGACTGGATAACTGTAGTCCTTTGTATGTAAAACTGAGAAAGTTTATACTTCCTCCAGGCCACTTGACGTCCTGGCGCCTCCCCGTTTTCCCGAAATACATGACGTTCTCGCTTATCTATGTGTCCTTGCAACTTTCTCTACTGCTCTGTTTCTTGCTGGTTGGTTGTGGTTGGCTGAGAGCTAGGAACATCTCACGCTGTAATAAATGGCACCAGGCAAGCGCGTGGTTGGCTAGGAGTCAGAGCATCTGGTGCATGCCTTTACCTTCTTAGGCCCCGTTTGGAACGAAGGATTTCCTCTCTATTTCTGCGGGAATTGAACTGTTCTATGTGAAATTCCTGTGAAATTTCTACGTTTTAAACGGGGCCTTAATCTGTGTGCCGATGGGTAAAACGTCAAGTAAAATGAAAAGAAGGTAGTAGACTGACTCCAACAAGAGTATGCATCTCCAAATATGCATCTCCAGAAGTACTTTGCATCACGAATTTTGCTTCCAACAGAAGAGCCAAACTAGAATGCAAATTGCCTTCTGAGGAGAGAGGGAATGTAAAATTGCAATCCCTCTCTCCTCAAATGCATTCCACATAGCGGCGGCGCTGGGTGGGGCGACGGCGGAGGGATGGAAGCACGAGTGGGCGCGCGGGCACGGCAGTGCGGAGGGGCGATGGGCGAGCGGTGCACGGGATGCGGCGGGGGCGAGCGCGGCGCGCTGCGGTGCGGAGCGAGCGGGCGCGGTGCGAGGGAGGAGAGCAGCTTAACTCATGGTCATGGCGGCGGCAAAAGAAATCGTATTCCGACAGCTTAGCACATATGGCCGCGAGGAGTCAACAGATAGGATCTCCTGGCCGAAAGGAATCCATTTGTGGAGTTTATAGGCTACACGGACAACTGCGCATGGCTGGCGGCGATGCGGCAGAGGAGCGCGACGAGCCGCTCGACGGCATAGCTCTCCGGTGATGGGAACAGAAAAAACGCCACCTTTGGGAGCTGCGGTACAACAAGACAGAGGTGCCAGTGCGATGACGCTGCCCGCGGAGAGAGATCGAGCTGCGTGATTATTGCTGGCCCAAGAACAGAGATTGCGGCGCTGCTTGGATTCCTATCGATTCAAGCAACAAGCTAGCATACCGTAGCAGCTATGAAGCCGTGAGTGTGTGCAGGAAAAGCAAGGAGCCATCGATTTCTAAAAGCAGTTCAACGATTGCCCTGAATTTTGGATGAACAGACACATTGGTTTGGGAGTTTTGGATGAACAGACACATTGGTTTGGGGATAAAATAAGCTCACCGTGAACTGCAAATCGAACTGAGCTTGGGCTTCGCCTCTACGGCAACGGCGGGCGCAGCAGAGCGGAGCGAGCGGTCGCGGCGGTCGGTGCAAGGGCGGGCACGGCGGCGCGGAGCGAGCGCGGTGGCGGCGGGACATGCCTCTCCACACTGCCTCTTCACTGTTGGAGACGTCGCCTCTTCTGGTACTGTCGACGCAAGGCAAAAGAGCGTTTGCCTCTAGAAACTGCAGCGCCATTGTTGGAGTCAGCCTTAGGCCGTCCCCAACGGCTGTCGTTGTCGACAGCTGACTAGAATTTCTGCGCACGTGGAAGAGAGAGGAGGTTAGGAAACAGAGTCGCTCATTATTTCCCCCCTCGACTAACGTGTCAGGTGCACCCTGCTGAACGTACGGATGACAATTGGGGCCCAACAGTTTTGGATACCGTGTTAACTTTTATCTGCTTCACAGCATATTTTATCATTTTTTCTACGGGAACTGATAAGGCCGGTCTCAATGGACACTTTCATTTCACATTTTTCAAGAGTGACACATCAGATTTGTGGTATTGTTCTATGAAATGAAACTACATCTCTCAATGTCTAATTTCATGTCACGGTTTCATATGTTTGTCATGTTATTAAATTATTGCTAGGTGGCACTCAATTGTTGGTTAGAATCCTTAGAGATGAAAGGAAAAACCCTCAATCCAATTTCACTTGGCTTTCATTGTGTTGGAAAGAGTGCCCACATCTTTTCATGAGGATGAAAGGCTGCTCATCTCTCTCATATTAAATTTCTTGCCATGTCATCATTTTTGCTGACGTGAACTTAATTATTGCCAATGAAAGGCCCATTGAGAATAAAGAGTCGCTTCATGCCACGTCGTTGGGGACGCTCTTATAAGTTATACGGCTGCTAGCTACTTGGTGATTGATTGGCTATGAGATGTTTCGGCGCGCGGTCGCTGAACCAATTATTGCGAGCCGTGTTCTTACCGTCGTACAACTGCACGGTCGACAAGGTGGCGTTACCATCTCTGCAAAACATCCGGAACACGCTGAGTGGATAAGCACGGCTTGCTTAGCCATGTCGGGCACCAACGTGTTCGATCCACGCCATACGATGGGGTGACGCATCGTCGGCGAGGTCGTCTGACCCGCCGACCGCAACAAGCACGCCGCCAACTACCCGAAAAAAAGAAAAGCACGCCGCCAACGCCCACGCGCTGCGCTTCTGCGACTTACAGAGGCTCGCCGTGCCGACGCCGCAGAGTGCAACTTCATCAGCACAATACTTGCCGGCTGTGCTATCAAGTCCATCGGTCCACGTGCAGTGCACGCGCTGGCTCACCAATGAGATCCGTGCTGCCTGCGTCCGACCGCCATTTGGGGTCGATCGCCACGGCCGCGTGCCATCCGCGCAGTATGCCCGACGCGGCAATTAAGCCGGTTCATCAGGAACGTGGCGTGCTTCGTACATGCTGTAGATCGAGGTCGACCTGCTCCTTGTTGACCAACAACAGCTAGCAAAGTCTCTGTATTTGCTCGGCCGCGGTACGTATGTCCGATGAATTGGTGCTTTGTTTTCATTCCAGGTGTCCAATAATAGGAAACTAACGATGATCATCAATTAGAAAGTGGCATCCAACATTTGAACGAGCAGCACAAATGGGTCGTATGGCCGGGTTGGACGACCCAGCCGTACGTGAGGCACAAAGTATATCTTATAGCTTGTAATATTATACGTTCCCAATATTATATTACAAGCTAAGATACTTTGTTTGATTGTAAGGCTTAGATACTTAGATGCTTCCAATTATTTAATTTTTGGCACATGTCTCATTGGGATCTTTCTATGTGGAAATATTACAATGAAACAATCCAAAAGTATAATTCAACGTATTTTCTTTTTGTTTTTGCAAAAAAATTCAATGTAATTTCTGTGCGTGGAATATAGGCAGTCGCATGAGATGCATACCTAGGACAAAGTCAGACAACCATGCGGCCCATTAATTAGCAGGTTATTGAAAAGTAACAAAACTACACAAGGCCAACACAATCACACCACAAGAGAGCTTAGTTTGGATGTTTCGTTTTTTACCTCTTTCTCTATGTACTGCCCGCTCCATCCGTAGATTATTTGTGGAAAGAAGCTAGATCATATAGAGATGATAAAGATGGAGAAGAAAAATTTGAATTGCTTGGGAAAAGTCCAACAAAAACTATTATTTGAGTTATAGAGTAATTATAGATTAGCTAAATCTTGTAATGATTACATAGAGGCTATGTGAAAATATTTAAGAAATATTTTTATTGATTGTGAACAAGCATTATTAAAATGTTGGGTTTTGCTAAGTCCATTCAACATGTGGGGTACAGTTAGCAAAGACATTTCAAAGTTTTTCACTGTGTACCATAAAGTGTCTTGAGTCGCCATTAGGCCTACAAGCCGCGTTGGCCTGACCCACTCCACAATCCGGCGAAAGGCCCACATTACAGCCAATTTCAACCAGACAGGACGACATGGTCATCCTTCACTGCCTGTGGCATTTTTGAGGAGTAACCCAACCAAAAGCTAGGCTACTTGTGTGTGACTTATTAGTTTATTGATGCAAATTGGATAGTTCATACAAGAATCATTAAGTCCACTATGTAGAAATAGCACGTAATGGGATAAATTTGTTAAATAATATGTTAAGAACACTTCAAGATTGGAACACAGAAAAATGACTTCTTCCTATAACTTTGGACAATGCAACAACAAACGAAAATTTTGTGGATTCCTTGAAAGATAATGGAACAATAAATGACAATTGTTCGAGTGATGAGACTATTCAACATTTATCTTTTTGAAAGTCACTATGCTAGATTTTTTAGGCTTGTGCGAATTCCTATTGGTTAACCTCCACCGCAGAATACTAGTCATTTGTTTGGTGACTAGCTGAGGGGTTTAGATAGCAAAATGCAAAGGGAACTACTTGTTGGAGCATCTGCTTTATATATGTTAGGTTTTATGGCTTTGTAGAAACGATATGGTTTTGATAAAAACTCCGATTCAAACTTATATGTAGGTACTATACTCAACTCATTGGCTTCACATCTAGGCGCAGGCACGAGGAGGCCAAACAAGTAATACAGAAGGCTTGCTGGCAATTGGAGACGGTGGCCATGCAAATTTTTGTCAACCATGGATGGAGATTTCACAATAGGATTTGAGCTTAGTTTTCTCTCATTCTAAACTATTGGTTGTTGATGTTGTATTTCATGAATTATCAAGCAGAGGGAAGTGCGGCAGTTTGTAATAACAATTGGTCCCTCGTGAGTTGTTTATTTTTTTCTCGAATACGTAGGAGAGTTGTGTATCATTGTATTAAGAAGAGAGAATACATGAAATAAAACACCGCCACCTCACTCCAAATAGAGCTGTGAGAGGCTGAGAATACATGAGATGTAAACATGGGTTGTTTATTCAAGGAATGAATTCGAATGTCCTTGGCAATGACTCGCATTGGGTATGTAATGGTCTGAATTATTCTTAGTGTTAACTTATATATACCTTTATTGAGCGGCTGTTCTGATGCCTTTAGCTGCTGTAATTTCTTTCATCAAAGCTCAACTTGTTCTCATCTCCGACTCCGAGCTTCATCTGCTCTGCTCTGCGTTGCTGGTACCTATCTGTTCGAATCCGAAAATAGAAAGCATCGGGCCAACGACTCGCACGGCTTGCTTGCGGCGGCGTGCGGCTGCCCGCCAAGAGCAGCGGTCGCATCGGACCGCCACATCAGCACAGCCGCTTCGGACGTTGTTGTGGCTGGCTGATGCGGGTTGCAGGGCTGCCGCATCCAGGATCCAGCCCCCGCTTGCACCACGATTGAGGACGTGGATGGCGGCGAGGTACGCGGAGTGCGTGGCACGGCCTGAGATGAGGGAGATGGACCCGTAGTGGAATATCTTGGCACCGCGTGACACCTCCTTCTCCCGTACCATGACTTTCAGATGCAGCGCCGACGAGCATATGTCACCGGTGAAGGAGTAGGATTGATTTCTTTTCTTTTCTGGTTGTCGCATGCACAGCATGTGTGGATGGCTCGACCTCCTTCAAAGCAGTGTCAAAACACTAATTAAGATCGTCGTTTTCATGGTGTCCTTTGGTTGACGCGGTGTTACTGGCATCATGCGGCCATCCTGGTCTTCCTGCATTCCCAAGGCCTGGGTATTCAAGGCCTGCACCCATGGAGGTTGTACAGACTGCCAGAGACGAACAGCTGGGAATCGGCACTGATACCTGCGGCATCACGGTGACCAGGTATTCGATGGCGTTCTTTGTTGGACGGTGCTAGCAGTGAAACTGAGCTTGAGCTAAGCGATTATGAAGGCTTTGAACTGTCCGTGAATAGCCCTACAATCCTACATATATGTTGTCTCCATGTCTCAAACAGGGAGTCATGAAGGGCTCCAATGTATACAGGTGAGTAGGTGACAGACTTGCAGGATCGTAACGTGCTACATTGTACGACAGACCTTACCACTGATTATTTGTTGTCAGGAACTTTTTCTATGTTGTTTAGCAGCTAACACTTTTGAATCAGTACGTTACCACTGGACGAGAGATTAAAGAAATTGCTTGCTGAAGAAGGAAGACGTGTTGTACTAGCTCACTACGGTAAAGTTTCACGCTCCCATCACAGTATTCAGTACCTCAACTTCAGGTAACAAAGGAACTTCCCTCGCAACATAAAAAAGGTAACAAAGGAACTGGGTCCTGTCGGGATTAACAAGGTAATCAAGAAATTAATCTAGAATTTAGTCTTTGTTGTTCCACAAAAAAGATGGTTCATTTGATTGCCTTTTTAATGCGATACAGATGAAAAGCTCAAAAATCAGAGAGATAATCGCCGCAGTCCAACTGCTTAATTTATTTAGTTACCTTAGAAAATTTGGATACACGTCATGCTCACGCTTGCTTGCTGCATTTCAAAAAACTATTGTTTGTAGATTTGTCATCACAAAATAAAAGTGAAGGATATCTCTATTTACAATATCCATTTGTATTTTTTAGTTCATCCTTTAGTCTACAGATACTATAAAGAAACCACAGAAAGGCTAAGTTAACTACTAAGGCCTCAAATAGAATAGAAGAAAATGCATAGATTTCGAGGCTAATCGTGTATGAGCAGATTAGAGCTCTTCTTGCATGTATGGATCTACGAGTGCTAAAATCTCACGAACCATTGAGTCCTCCTGCACTACGTACGTGACTAACAAACACATAACATACGTGATGTGTTCAATTCTTGCAAGGCCCATTCATCGATGTAAGGCCGTACGACAAACGACACAATGACCAGCAACCTACCAATGATCGGACGGTAAACAATTTGTGAGCGGGTCAAAAAGAACTTCAACGCCCAATCACGATCACATGGTTTGCCAAATAATAAATTATTCCAATAATAGAAATATGAAAGTACAGAGTAGAATTCACTAAGATTTGTGATTTATGATATCTATACAAACTTCACAGCGATAAACTATGCCACGCCAAAGTTTGATCTGGGCGCCAAATCCATGCCAGTCAGCTCATCCAGAGTCGCTTCATCATTTCTGCTTAAAAGTTTTCTTGATTGTTCAGCGTTTTTTGAGAGATACTGTCAGAGGAGCATGGCTAACTGCTTTGTTTTCTTGATCTATTCCCTTCCTCCTAAAAAAAGGCAAGTTCGCTAACAAGTCATTGTCGCACTTGATCTTAGCGCAAAGTTCCCATGTGCTAATCCCAGGTACATTTGATCCAACGGACAATTTGCCACTCCCAGCCTGTCCCGCAAGATTCTCAATTGTTTATTCTCAATCTACCACTCCCAGCCTGTCCTGCAAGAATCTTCCATTAAAGAGTCAATCAAGAATTAGCTTAGCAATCTTATCCGAAAACTGCATCGATCTTGTAAGACGCCTGGGTTCAAATACAAATACTAGACGAAAGACATTAACTAGTTACAAGTTTTCTCCTCTTGATGATTCATTTTAGACCGCTTGCAGCCATTAAAGTGATCTTATTTTTGCTTTTTTTTTTACCGAAGATCTTATCTTTGCTTGCGAACACAACACAGACTTTCTTCATTATTCAGAAAATCCAATCAAACTTAAGAACCCATTTTCACTCTTTAAGCAATATAAATGAAGATGCACACCAATCAATACTTATCATATACGAATCTGCCAGGAGATTGCCTTAACCTTTTCTTTTTTATTTCCGGTAACAACTCCATTGACTTTATTCACGTGCTAATCTGTCAGTGAATATATGAACTGTATGACCCTCGAACTATTTATTCTCGGGCAGATGGAGCAGCTCTGTCCATGCATTTATCTCCAACATATACCGACTCATATCTGATTCTCTTAAATCGATCAACAATACCAAAAGTCCAAAGTATTCAAGCCATGGAACAAGCCGAAGCAAGTGACTCAAAGAGCCCATCTGAAGTAGCTGTAAGGATCGTGTGACCGAGAGGAGGAGGTTGAATCGGTGCACTCTACAATCTATTTGCAAACACTAACACCCAAGCAACTCCTAGCGAGTAGTTATACTAACAAAGTAAAGCACACTAAGAAGTATCCTTAACCTATATAGCTAGTGGATATAGATAACACAAGCACACCACACTAGCAACCTAGCACAAGATATATAGATAGCGGAAGACTTAAACTAGGCAAGGCAAGGCAACTAGATAACTAGAGACAAGACAACCAAAGATACTAGGCACACTAAGTAGAGTCCTTAGAGCTACTAGAAAGGCTATAACAAGTAAGCACACGAGCAAGGCAAACAAGCAAACCTAGTGAAGCTAGTAGGTACCAAGGTAAACACACAAGCAAGATAAGAACACAACTCAAGTACTACAAGCAATCATATATAGAGCGATAAGTAAATGCGAGTAGTAAAGGAGAAGGGATAGAGAATACTCATGATGTTTTCACGTAGTCTAGGAAGGATGGCGCCTTCCCCTACTCCACGTTGGGTCACTCCCGCCGCAGTCTCGACCCCCTCCCTCCGCTCGATGGCGATCCCTCCTAGAGCACACTTCACCCTCCGAGTGAAGTCGCGGGTACGTCCCGCCGGGCTCTCTCCCGGGTACTCTTCTGGAGGTAAGGCTCCGCACTTGATGCGTGCCAAAGGGCGCTCCACTAGTGATGCTTCTTTCGCACGGGAAGCTCCAAGACCGTGTACAAACTTGTGTCGGCTTCCACACTATTCTTGGACAGCTCAACACCGACGCCTAACTGGTCTAGGCCTTGCCATAGACCAAGAGTAACAGCCCTAGAGGACTCTCTCAAGCCCACACTAGCCTAGAGATCAAAGGATGCAACTTGTTACTCTCTCAAGCACTAGGATCACTCCAAATCCTTCTCAAGTGCTTCACACTTCTCCCTCTTGGCTTTTTGGCAGCACCTCCCCTCTTTCCTGGGTCCAAGAGTACCTCAAAGAGGCAAACAACCGACTATATATAGGCCACCAACTTCAAACTAGCCGTTGTCCAAAAGTGCCGAGTCTGCGTGATGACCGTACAATAGACCGTATTGTCCGGTCTCCATTAGACCATACTATCCGGTCTTCACCAGACCGGCGTCCAGGGAGTGCTGCTCCTCATCTCAAAGTAGACCATATTGTATGGTCTCCTAGACCGTACTGTCCGGTCTCCACTTCTTCTTCAGCCAACAGAAACTTCTCCTTCTCTGTTGCTCTTCGCCTGTAAGACCGTACCGTCCGGTCCCTGACCGTACCGTCTGGTCAATTGTCCGGTCTTCATTCTTCAACTTCCAGAAACTTCAGCTTCTCTGTCTGGATCTCCAAATAGAGACCGTACCGTCTGGTCCCTAGGACCGTACCGTCTGATCCATTGTCCGGTCTCCATTTCTCCACTTCCAGAAACTTCAGCCTTTCTGTCTGGATTTCCACTGTAGACCGTATTGTACGGTCTCCTTGACCGTACTGTCCGGTCTCTTCTGACTTCACAGCTTCGATCTTCTTCTTGATATACTTCTTCCAAACTTGATCTTCTTGGTTCCTTCAATCCTCTTCTGCCACCCTAGCACCTGAGAGACTCACCATGCATCCAATGATCTCTATAACTAGTGTGCACTAAGAGAACCACCTCGAACCCTCTTGATAGTCCGGTTTTTCTTATGGACTCAAGCTAACATCTAACCAAGCAACACTCGCTTGGATCTAGCATGTCCTTAGCCTTGATCCATATCTTCTCCGCGACTCCATCAAGTCCGTTCTTGTGTTGATGAAGGCAACCAATCATCCTTTTCATTAAGTTCATGGTGTGTTGGCGTTCACCACCAACGGACGGAGCTTTCTTTCTATGTGACCTATAAGATCTCACAAAGAGTGTTAGTCACATTCATGGTTCTCATCCTATCACCAAAACATTCATACCTTAGGGTTTTCCTAGCTCCAAGGGTCATGAAGATTACAATTTCCCCCTTTTTGGTGATGGATGACAACCATGATAAAAATGACCGAGAAGATAAAAGATGTAATGAGAAAAGCCAGGGTAAAAGCGCAACTCGATCAGGACACTAAACAACAAGTATAAGATAGAGAGATGATTACCTTGTTGATTAGGTCGAGGCAAGTCATAGCTCAAAAGAAGTCACAAGTTAGAGCAAAAACTCATTTCACAAGTGAAAGAAAACACAAGGAGCTATGACAAACAAAAGGTTGCAAGGGGTTTTACCTTCATACTTACTTTGTAGAATTCCGCTCCCCCTTGACAAATGCACCAATCTCAAGATTGTGTGAAGATCGATCATCTTGATCACTTGATCTTTATTTGCGCCAACTCCCCCTTGAGACGGCATTGCTTCTTCTTCTTCATCATCTCAAGATTGTGTGAAGATCGATCATCTTGATCACTTGATCTTCATGTGTACAAACTCCCCCTTGAGGTGACATCTTCTTTTCTTCTTCTAGATATCTTGCAACTCTTCCACTTCTCATACTCGATCATTGATTCCGAACTCTTCTCCCGAATTCTTGCTCGATCATTAAGCTTCTCCCGAACTCTTCTCCCCTTTGGCATCTATCAAGGAAGAAAGGTTAGAGTAAACGTATGAGATGAGTGGGAAAATGAGTTACTTGATTTGTCATGAAGCTCCCCCTTGATCCATGAGTCACCATCCCTCAACAAATATCCCTACACACATTCTCAAAAGAAATATTGTCTTGAAGTACATAGGGGTTAGTTGATGATGATGGAAATGTATGAACCCTTAGACTTTGAGCCGCGCAAGTGGATTTAACCTTGGAGCTCAAGAATCATGGTTCAATGGGCATGAAGCTCATATAGCATTGCTATGTATTCATTATAGGAGGTCATATACTCATATTGTGAATAAGCAACTCCCCCTAGATGGGTGCTCGGCGTCGAGACACTTATGCAAGATGCATGATGCTAATGCAAAGAATGATAAGTGTACAATGCCTGAAGTTATAAAGGTAAAAACGAGAGTAAGCTAAGAGCAAAGTTACCAACAACAAGTGTGAGCCCTTCTTGAGCTTGATCATGATGAGCCTTTTCTTCAAAGCCTCGGGAGCCAAGTGCCACCAATCCCAAGCTTTACCCATGCTCATTGCTATCTCAAAAAGGTTAGTCGTCGGTCCTACAAAACAAGAAGAACACACAAAAACAACAACACAAACAAAAACAAGCAAGGTATATATATACATATATACAAATGTAAGTTCAAGGATATCAAGTGAAGTCGGAGAGGTCGAGAACATTAAGTTCTCCCCGGAGCTTACAAAAGGTCTTCTTGTCAATTGGCTAAGAAGGATATTGAATTAATTGGTGTTCGGACTCATGAACAATTGACGGACATCTTCACCAAGCCATATTTATCACTTTCGCTATCACAATAGAGAGGTACTTGTCCATAAGATAATCCATAGTCCAATAGGGTTTGCTTCATGTATAAGAGTTGAGCACAACAAGCACCGGATGCCAAATACTCTGCCTCCGCCGTAGAGATAGCCACACAATTTTGTTTCTTAGAACTCCATGAGATGAGTGATTGTCCAAGAAATTGGCATCCACCGGAGGTACTCTTTCTACTCACTTTGCAACCGGCGAAATCCGAGTCCGCATAGCCAACAAGTCCAAAATCCGAGCCTTTTGGGTACCAAAGACCCATTGTAGGAGTGTTCTTGATGTACCTAAGAATTCTTTTCATGGTACTCATATGGGACTCCTTGGGGTTAGCTTGATATCGAGCACAAAGGCACACACTAAACATGATATCCGGTCTAGATGCGGTAAGGTGAAGAAGTGAACCAATCATAGAACGATAGAGTTTAGGGTCCACCGGTATACCTGTTACATCCACATCAAGAGGAACACTTGTAGCCATAGGTGTGTCGTAGGGCTTGGAGTCTACCATGCCGAACCTCTTAAGAAGATCCCGAGTGTACTTCTCTTGGTAGATGAACGTGCCCTCCTTCATTTGCTTGACTTGAAAACCGAGGAAGACATGAAGTTCACCTATCATGGACATCTCAAACTCTTTCTTCATGAGAGCATGGAACTCATCATTATAGATTTCGTTAGTGGAGCCATTGATGATATCATCAACATAGATTTGACAAACAAAGAGATCATCACCAATATGCTTAGTAAAGAGAGTGTTGTCGATACTACCGATCTTGTAGCCTTTGGTGATGAGATGATCTCGAAGTCGTTCATACCATGCTCTTGGTGCTTGTTTGAGTCCATAGAGAGCCTTCTTAAGCTTGTACACATAGTCCGGATGCTCGGAGTCCTCGAAGCCGGGAGGTTGCTCTACATAAACTTCTTCATTGATTAATCCATTAAGAAAAGCACTTTTCACATCCATTTGATGAAGTTTGAAATCAAAATGAGAAGCATAAGC
This sequence comes from Eragrostis nindensis, assembly GCA_012490785.1. Lineage (NCBI taxonomy): Eukaryota > Viridiplantae > Streptophyta > Magnoliopsida > Poales > Poaceae > Eragrostis > Eragrostis nindensis. The sequence goes on along the minus strand of JAAXCT010000018.1, from coordinate 3,034,361 downwards.
AAGAAGGGTTCTTATAGCCTCAAGACGAGCGACGGGGGCGAATGTCTCGTTAAAATCAACACCTTCAACTTGAGAGTAGCCCTTCGCCACAAGTCTTGCCTTGTTCCTCACGATTGCTCCCTTCTCATCTTGCTTGTTCTTGAAGACCCATTTTGCACCAATGACATTGGCACGCTTGGGCCGTTTCACCAACTTCTAAACATCATTTCTCTTGAAGTTGTTGAGCACCTCTTGCATGGATAGCACCCACTTGTGATCTTTCAAGGCTTCCTCGATCGTCTTCGGCTCTAGGGTAGAGACAAAAGAGAAGTTCTCAACAATGTTAGCTTCATCAACATAATTTGGCTTATATTGACTTCTCCTAGTCTTTATCCCTTGAGAAGGACTCCCAATGATGAGATCACGTGAATGATCCCTAGAAATGGGTTTGTGCTTCCTTGAAGGTTCTTGTCGAGGAGGAGGAGGAGCCGACGATGTGTCTTGCGCATCTCTTGCGGCTTGTTCCTTGGAGATGTGAGTGTCTTGTTGTCGAAGAGGTGAACCCGAGCCGTCATCTTGAGTTGGAGTAGATTGTGCTTGTTCTTGATTGCTCGGTGAAGCTTGACTCGTGGATGCATGAGGTAGATCACTCGATGGTACTTGTTGCGGTTCACTTGGAGTAGCTTGACTCGAAGATGCTTGTTGTGGTTCGCTTGATGGAGCTTGACTCGATGCTTGTTGCGGTTCGCTTGATGGAGCTTGATGTTGATCACTTGAGGAAGAGCTTGGACTCTCTTGAGATGTGCTCGTAGAAGGTCCGCTCGATGAAGTTGTTGGAGGAGGTGTCGAAGGTTCATCTTCACGAGGAATAACTTCACCAACGGGCATGTCCCTCAAAGCTTCCTCCACGGGTTCATCACCTACAATATGAGAAGATGGAGGGTCTTCTTGAGACCCGTGAGATTCATCAAATTGCACATCATAGGTTTCTTCAACAAAGCCGGTAGAAGTGTTGAAAACCCGATAAGCCTTGGCCGAGCCCGAGTAGCCGACAAGAATGCCCACGTCGGTCATCTTCTCGAACTTGCCAAGTCATTCCCTCTTCTTGTAGATGTAGCACTTGCAACTAAACACCCGAAAGTTTGCAACATTTGGTCTCCTTCCAACAAGCACTTCATAGGGGGTCTTCTTTAGCAACTTTTGAGGATAGATCCGGTTGGAGGTGTAGCATGCGGTGTTGATAGCTTCCGCCCAAAACTTCTCCGGAGTGTTGTACTCATCAACCATAGCACGGGCAAGAGTGATAAGGGTCTTGTTCTTCCTCTCAACAACACCATTTTGTTGAGGAGTGTATGTAACCAAGAACTCATGCTTGATGCCAACCTCATCACAATATCCTCAATGATAGAGTTTTTAAACTCCATCCCATTGTCACTCCGAATCTTCTTGATGTAATGCCCATACTCATTTTGCACTCTTCTAGCAAACTTCTTGAATATCCCAATTGCTTGTGCCTTGTTCTCAAGAAAGAACACCCAAGTATGTCTTGCGTGATCGTCCACTACCACCAAGCAATGGAGATTTCCACCAATGCTCACATAAGTTGTAGGCCCGAAGAGATCAATGTGTATGAGCTCGAGAGATCTTGAGGTTGACATGAAATTCTTGGATGGATGGGGTGAAGCCACTTGCTTTCCGGCTTGGCATGCACTACATAGCTTGTCCTTCTCAAAGGTGACTTCCTTGACTCCTCTTACTAGCTTGTTCTTCATTACATGCTTGAGTTGACCCATACCAATGTGAGCTAGCTAGCCTCCGATGCTATAGCCAACCTAGAGCGGACTTAGTGAAGAGACAAGTGCTAGGGGCAACAACGTTAGTCTCAAAATCAACAACATATAGATTATTATGACGAAAACCCTTGATAGTGAGACTCATAGCATCATTGCGAAGAACAACCCTATTAGCATCAAAGTTACAAGAAAAGCCAAGATCACATATTTGAGCAACGGATAGAAGATTGAAGTTTAGAGACTCAACAAGAAGCACGTTAGAAATTGAGAGGTCATTTGAGATGGCCACCTTACCAAGGCCTCTTACTTTATGCTTCGAGTTGTCTCCAAAAGTAACCTTGTCATGATCTTCATTTTCTTCCAAGATGGTGAGTATGGATGAAGTTCCGGTCATGTGTTGAGTGCACCCACTATCCAACACCCAATGTTTGCCACCAATCTTGTATTTCAACTTGGAAGCAGCCATCAAGCAAAGAGGAGGGTTAGTATCATGAGAATCAATTGACATGTTGTTTACCTCTTCCATGCTCTTGATGTAGGCTATAGGAACTCCATTGAGAAAGTCCAAGTCCAATGCATCCAAGGCGTCAATCATTTCCTTGGTGACTCCATTGTGTCTCCACATGCTCCGTTCATATCCCAAGTGTAGGACATGGTTCCCAAGAGGATAGGCTTGAAATCTTTCCGCTTCATCACTTGCATTGAAGTATTCAAGGATGTTGTACATTTGATCCTCATAGGATAAGGCAATCAAGATAGCATCCTTGAGGCATCCTATCAATATCATCACTAATATCATTTAGGACATAAACCTTCCGATGATAAGGAAGGAGAGACAACATCATCCTTATTGCATTCTCACCAGTAACCTTCTCCTTTCCTTTAAAAGAATTGACTCTTGCAAACAATATGAGGAGCCTTTTCCAACGCTCAAGCCAAGTTTCTTCTCTCTTCTTGTAGAACTCATCATACATGTCAAGAAGAAGATAGTGAGCTCCACCGGCAAAAACCGGTTCATACAAGTTGTAGTAGTCTTCATAGAAAGGAGGTAAGAGATCTCCATCCGGAGGATATTCCTTAATAGGCTTCGGCTCATCATCACTATTACTTGGATAATCATCATCACACTAGAAGACGGGAACTCTATCATCATCTTCTTCTTCCTCATCATCACTTGGGTCTTGAATGTGTTAGAGAGCATAGAGCGAGCTCTTCTTCTTGTGATGATCTCAATGACTTGTTCAATTGAGTAGGACTTGAGCTCGAAGCTTTCAAACTCAATGTGATCACCATACTTGTCCTTCGGGAGAGCATCAAGAAACCTCTTGAGTCCTTCTTCCTTGGTGACTATCCAAAGCTTGTTCTCATTTATCCTCTTGATGAGAGAATCCATCCGAAGAGCAAACTCAACAAGATCTTCATTTGGCTTCATGGAGATGTGGTCCAACTCATCACACAACTTGATATATCCATTCTCTTGATCCCGCGAAGAAGATCCTTCACCAATGTGAGATGATGATTGAGCTTGAGGTAGAGGTTGAGCTTCAATATGTTGATTGTCACTTGCATGAGAGATATCCTTGCCCTTCTTGATATCCTCCTCAAGAGAGGAGAGAATAGCGACCACCTCATCATAGGGCATGTTCACAAACTCATCCACTCGAGCAAAAGCGAGAAGGCAAACCGCGCAAGTGGTAGAGATCGAATAAGCTTCTTCACAACATGCTTGTGCATAATAGAAGGATAGCCCCTTGTCATGAGTTTCCTAGCAAGAACATACAAGCGAGAGGCAAAGTTAGTGATATCCTTATTATCATCCAAGACAAGCTCATCATACTCATCGCGCACATCATAGTAAGAAATGCCATTAAGCACACAATCATAAGGCTCAATCAAAGTAGAGGCAATGGAAGTGTTAGAAACGTCATCATGAGTGGACTCTATTTCCCACACGCAATCCCGGTCACGACTCAAGGCGGTAAAGCCCTAATAATAAGCACTTGGCTCTGATACCACTTGTAAGGATCGTGTGACCGAGAGAGGGGTGAATCGGTGCACTCTAGAATCTATTTACAAACACTAACACCCAAGCAACTCCTAGCGAGTAGTTCTACTAACAAAGTAAAGCACACTAAGAAGTATCCTTAGCCTATATAGCTAGTAGATATAGATAACACAAGCACACCACACTAGCAACCTAGCACAGGATATATAGATAGCGGAAGACTTAAACTAGGCAAGGCAAGGCAACTAGATAACTAGAGATAAGACAACTAAAGATACTAGGCACACTAAGTAGAGTTCTTAGAGCTACTAGAAAGGCTATAACAAGTAAGCACACGAGCAAGGCAAACAAGCAAACCTAGTGAAGCTAGTAGGTACCAAGGTAAACACACAAGCAAGATAAGAACACAACTCAAGTACTAGAAGCAATCATATATAGAGCGATAAGTAAATGCGAGTAGTAAAGGAGAAGGGATAGAGAATGCTCATGATGTTTTCCTGTGGTCTCGGAAGGATGGCGCCTTCCCCTACTCCACGTTGGGTCACTCCCGCCGCAGTCTCGACCCCGTCCCTCTGCTCGATGGCGATCCCTCCTAGAGCACACTTCACCCCCCGAGTGAAGTCGCGGGCACGTCCTGCCGGGCTCTCTCCCGGGTACTCTTCCGGAGGTAAGGCTCCGCACTTGATGCGTGCCAAAGGGCGCTCCACTAGTGATGCTTCTTTCGCACGGGAAGCTCCAAGACCGTGTACAAACTTGTGTCGGCTTCCACACTCTTCTTGGACAGCTCAACACCTACGCCTAACCGGTCTAGGCCTAGTCATAGACCAAGAGTAACAGCCCTAGATGACTCTCTCAAGCCCACACTAGCCTAGAGATCAAAGGATGCAACTTGTTACTCTCTCAATCACTAGGATCGCTCCAAATCCTTCTCAAGTGCTTCACACTTCTCCCTCTTGGGTTCTTGGCAGCACCTCTCCTCTTTCCTGGGTCCAAGAGCACCTCAAAGAGGCAAACAACCCACTATATATGGGCCACCAACCTCAAACTAGCCGTTGTCCAAAAGTGCCTAGTCTACATGATGACCGTACAATGGACCGTACTGTCCGGTCTCCATTAGACCGTACTGTCCGGTCTTCACCAGACCTCCGTCCAGGAAGTGCTGCTCCTCATCTCAAAGTAGACCGTATTGTACGGTCTCCTAGACCGTACTGTCCGGTCTCCACTTCTTCTTCAGCCAACAGAAACTTCTCCTTCTCTGTTGCTCTTCGCCTGTAAGACCGTACCGTCCGATCCCTGACCGTACCGTCCGATCAATTGTCCGGTCTTCATTCTTCAACTTCCAGAAACTTCAGCTTCTCTGTCTGGATCTCCAAATAGAGACCGTACCGTCCGGTCCCTAGGACCGTACCGTCCGGTCCATTGTCCGGTCTCCATTTCTCCACTTCCAGAAACTTCAGCCTTTCTGTCTGGATTTCCACTGTAGACCGTATTGTACGGTCTCCTTGACCGTACTGTCCGGTCTCTTCTGACTTCACAGCTTCGATCTTCTTCTTGATATACTTCTTCCAAACTTGATCTTCTTGGTTCCTTCAATCCTCTTCTGCCACCCTAGCACCTGAGAGACTCACCATGCATCCAATGATCTCTCGAACCCTCTTGATAGTCCGGTTTTTCTTATGGACTCAAGCTAACATCTAACCAAGCAACACTCGCTTGGATCTAGCATGTCCTTAGCCTTGATCCATATCTTCTCCGCGACTCCATCAAGTCCGTTCTTGTGTCGATGAAGGCAACCAATCATCCTTTTCATTAAGTTCATGGTGTGTTGGCGTTCACCACCAACGGACGGAGCTTTCTTTCTATGTGACCTATAAGATCTCACAAAGAGTGTTTGTCACATTCATGGTTCTCATCCTATCACCAAAACATTCATACCTTGGGGTTTTCCTAGCTCCAATGGTCATGAAGCTTACAGTAGCCCTTTCATCTGAAAGCCACTCTGATCTTGTATCCAAACTTCCAAGGAGGAAGTTCCTATCACAAGATCTAGTCCTCTACAAGAACTACTGGTTTTATCCGCGCTATTTGGAGTCAACAATGCTCCTCCAAGATAGCTTCAGATCTCGCCCCGACGAGACAATCCTTGCCACAAACCCCAAATGTGGCACCACCTGGCTTATGGCCCTCGCCTTCACTATCACCAACCGTTCCCGCTACAACATTGGTAACCACCCCCTTCTCACCCATCATCCTCAGCAGCTTGTGCCTTTTATCGAGTTTCCTTTGAACACGAATATAACCAATGTTGAAGGACTTCCCTCTCCAAGGCTTCTTGCCACACATATGCCTCTTTCACTTCTACCAGAGTCCATTTGTAGTCAAGGATGTTGAATTGTTTATATTTGTCGAGATCCCAAGGATGCCTTTGTGTCTTCATGGCACTTCACACAAAGGGTATTTGGACATGCTGTAGACTTGCACAAAGCATTTAACATGTTTTGTGAGGGTTCATGGCTCTATGGGCCTTTTTGGAATCACTGCCTTGAGTACTGGAAAGAGAGCATTGCACGGCCTAGTACAGTTCTGTTCTTGAAGCATGACGAGGTGATGTCTAATCCGGTGAAGTCTATCAAGAAGATTGCAACATTCCTTGATGTCCCATTTAACATTGAAGAAGAGGATGGTGGGGTTCCTGATGAGGTGGCAAAGCTTTGCAGCTTCAAGATGCTTAGTGGCCTTCAGGTAGCATACTTTAGGAGTGGGAAGGTAGGGGATTGGGTGAACCACATGAGTGAAGAGATGGGAGATAGGCTGGACCACATTGTGAAAGAGAAGCTTCAGGGATCTGGCCTTACTTTTTGATCACTGTATATGTGTGCGGTTTTCTTTTATGCCTCTTATACACCAAACGCCACTTGTCATGTCTGTGGAATAAGCTTCAGAGATCTGGCCTTACATTAGATTTAAGTGCTCTACTTTGTGCAAAGTTATTGGTTATCTTTTCATTCATGAGTTCCTAGTGCGCTTCAGTCTCCTAGGATCCGTCCTCGCTCACCATTTTCTAGTGCTCTGGCGAGTAGCTCGTGTTTGTCAAAGTGAAAAACACTTCAAGTGCGATCCTTTTTTCTTTGTCACGGTTGTGGGGAGTTGGGAGAGGACAATTACAGAGGAAGGGCAAAGCGTCTTTTGTCAGGTTGTTTTGGGCTTAATAGAGAAAGAAAATAGCTTTGGAGTCCCAGCGTGCTATAGTCTGATCAGGAATTCAGTAAGATCAAGAATACAAATGAATTCAGGATCCAGGTCACCCTTGGTCGGGGGGAAGCAGCTCGATCAGGGTAGGGAAGGCCCGATACACTAGCGGCAGCGCTCCCACGAGGCGTGATATGTTTGGCACCAAAAGGAAAATCATGGCGGTCGAGATCAGCCAATTTGGTCACCGAGAACTGTTTTTTTTTTGACGAAAAACTGTAGGGGAATTCCCCACAGTGCATGCCATTTTATATTTTTCAGAGTATATGTACAAGAAGCAAGAAAAAAAAACAGGGAGGAAGCTACACTAAAACTAACCAAAACACTACTTATACTTACCAACTAACTAAAAATACAACAGGAGATTACAACAAAGATTTTACAGGACTAGATAAGCTCTAGCCAAGATCGAATAGCCTGATGATGACTCTCATTGATTCTGTACAGGTGAAGAATAACTTCGTCCTTGAAAGCTCTTTTCCAGCTTGCTACACTAGGTTACAAGTTATCAAAAATCTTTCCATTTCTCTGTTTCCAAATGGTCCAGGTAGCCATTGAGAAAAGCTCCATAAAAAATTGATATTGGAATTCCTGTTTAGCTCTTCTAATCATGTCATGGATTTCAAGTTCTGTGTCCCATGATATACCAATACTGTACCAGCAGTTCTCTACTACTATAATTCGTGAAGTTTGAAATTGGTCTGGCCACCTCCTCCTGAATTCCCGCCAACACCCTCCTATTCTTCAGTTTCAACCGTTGATTTTTCACATCCGACGGCTCATGTCACCCGGATTCGCTTCCGGTTGACCCGCACGAAACCAAGAATGTTCCCGATAACAGTGGAGACATAAAGAAACAAACCAGCAGCCCCAGCGAGTCTCCCCTGCTGCCGCTCTTCCTCATCCTCGCACAATCAGGCACCAGCGCACTGCTCTTCCTCATCGCACAATCAGGAACCAGCCCGCCGCCTCCAATCCACATCAAATCGCGAGCTCTCCCCACTTTCTCTTCCGCCCCATCGTTTGCATCTCACACGCTGCTCCCTCGCATCGCTTGCATTGGACTCGCCTCCTCCTATCTCCCACTGCAAACGCTCCCGGATCTTGCCCACTGTTGAATTCAAGTAGACCTCTCTCTTTTTCCTTTGGCTTGGGTAAAATCCTGCTGCATTCTCACTGCATCCTTCAGATACGCTTCTTGTGATTTTAGAACAGGATATCCATGGTAAAAGAGTCTGATGTATTGCACGAGAGGTGTTTGAGATTTTGTCAATACCAACATTATTCTAAGTAGTGTGCATCTGACAGAGAAGCATTCTTCAGATAGTCTAATGTATTCACGATAGTTGTTTCAGATTTTTTCAATACCAACATTAATCATCATAGTGCTAGGTGAACACTTGATATTTCAAAAGAAGAGTCAAAATTCAGAACTATCCTATTGGCTATAAATATTAATGTCTGAAAAAGAATGTTTATGTTTCCTGTGATAACACAAGTATTTTTTATGCAAATTTAAATGTTACTTTTTACTATATAAATGTACATGCTGCATCAATGAATTCTACTCAGCGAAAGCGTTATCGTGATCGGGAAAGATACCTGAACATGACTCCAGATCAAAGAGATGCCTATTTGCAGAGGAACCGTGAATACAAGAGGATGAGGCGATATGACACTGCAAGTTGCACCAAGACAAAAGTCACTACAAGCCAGCCTAAATTAACAAAACCCAATCAAATGGAAATGTGTAGTTCGTCCAAAGATATTTCAAATATATTAGTGGCTGATCCAACAGATTCATCAAAAATAAAACAAGGTACACCCCTCAAAATTGTTAAGTATTTGTTAAATAATATCTCAGCAGATATTAATATTATCTTCTCTTTTGTTGTTTGGCAACAGTGACTCATGATGAAAAGCAACTTATTCCTTCAAGTGAAGCTCAAGAAACTATATCACTAATACCCTCTGAAAGTCAGTCCTACATTGACCTGAAAGGACACATGCAAAAAAATCCAAACCTAGAAGGGACCTGTTTACAGATGAAGAATCAGTACAAAAGAAAGTGGGAAGACGACGATTGCAATTAGTAGCAATACAAAAGTAATATGTTCATATATACCAAGAAATAGAGTCATGGCCATGCCAAATTTTCTCTCCGTAACAGTACCTAATTTGCAAGACAAAGCTTCAACTTCAGAATCTTATATGTCAATAATCCCTCAGCGAAAAACTTTATCAAAGGAGAAGCAAGGTGAATAAGAAAAATAGAAAAAATGAAAATCTACACTTTATAGGCATTTACTAATTATTCTTTTGCTATAAATTGCAATTTTAACTCTCTTTTTTTATTTGTTACAAACAGAGGCAAATGATACATCTGCATCTGACAAAGGCAGTATTCGTCCAACAGCTGGAACACGAATTTTAATCAATCCATCAGGTATACATGTATCGTCTATTGCATCAAAGGATCAACTTACCAATGGTGAGAAGACAAATATAAAGCAACACAAGAAGCATCGTAGCTCAAACTGGTACCCGAAATTAACGCCTGAGCAAAAGGAAGCATACTTGCAAAGGAAACGCCAAAGTAGAAAAAGAAAAAGGTCTGATGAAGCAAGTTGTAGTAATGCACCAGACACAGTTGAAAATACCAGAAATTTGATGAATCAAAATATATTTTTCCAAAATCAAGACCATACCAGCAGAGATCCTGATGACATCATTTACTTGCCAACTGATTCAGTTCCACACATATATGGTATGCTTTAATTCTGAAATCAATCATTCAATTTATTATATCCCTCTGCACTATATTATATATTTACTTATGAGTTATAAACAGGTAACACCGAGCTACCAGGAGACATGATGGAATATGATGTCGAGGATGAAGAAAGTCTAATATTTAGTGGGCATGGTGAGAATTCATTTCAATTTTATCTCAGCCAGTAATTCACCATTTACTCAACTAATTGTTTTCTAACCTACTTTAAAATTTCACAGGTTCTGAATTTAAATCATATCAGGAACAATGTTCTACCATACATAGCATACAAGATGATCCATATGATCAAATATATCAAAATCTGCCCAGTCGTCATCATTTTCTTGAGCAAGTTCCTAATTGCAAACATTGCAATGCTAAAAGATTCCAATATGAGAAACCAACATTTTGCTGTATGAACGGAAAAGTTAAGATAGTGACACCTTCAGTTCCTGATGAATTACGTCGGTTGTACACAAGTCGAGATCCAGATGCAAAATACTTTCAAGATAATATACGTTATTTCAATTCTCACTTTTCATTTTCATCTCTCGGTGTTATCTTGGACCAGCGATATTGCAATAACAGATCAGGGGTTTACACATTTCGTGCACAAGGTCAAATTTATCACCGAATTGATCAATTAGTTCCAAATGAAGATGGTCCCAAGCATCTACAATTATATTTCTATGATACAGATGCAGATTTACAGGAACGATTTCATCACTCACCTAATCTTGATAAAGATCTCACCCGGAAGTTGGTGAACATACTTTCTTCTAACCCTTATGCCCAAATCTTTAGAAGTCTTGGCTCTATTGAAAATCTTGATGAGTACAGAATCGAGTTGAACACAGATATTGCTCTGGACCAACGAGTATATAATGCTCCAACTGCATCACAAGTAGCAGCAATTTGGGTTGAAGGAAATGATACTCAAAGTCATTTTGAAAGAAGTATTATGGTTTATGGTAAATCAGGCCAACCACAATACATAAAAGCATTCCATGGCTGCTATGACCCACTATCATATCCTCTTTTTTTCCCAAATGGAGAAGTCGGATGGAACTTAAATATACCAAAAGAGGATTCACATCATATAGCAAATATAAATAATCAGTCACATATTCCTGATGAAGAAGGCAAGTTTTTTCCATATAGTAATTAAATAATATTTTGATTTCTTCCATACAGTAATTAAATAATATTTTTGATTTTTAAAAATATAACTAAACATATTTTTTGTGGTTTTACAGGAATGGGAAATTGTTCAAATGCATTTGTCACACCAAGAGAGTATTACTGTTTCAAATTAAAAATTCGACCTGGACAATTTAATATCTTGTTGTTCGGAAAGCGATTAACTCAACAATACATTGTTGATATGTACATCAAGATTGAATCCATTAGGCTGGCTTTCCTATTACAACCGTCTACTCAAAAATTGATACGAGCAGATTTGTATCGAGGATTAGTCGACAGCATTGCTGCTGGAGAACAAGTGCTTGCATGATTGGCAAGCGCATTGTGCTACCTCCGTCATTTATTGGAGGTCCAAGAGATATGCGTCGAAGGTACCTAGACGCAATGGCTTTGGTTCAACGATTTGGAAAGCCAGACTTGTTCCTTACAATGACTTGCAACCCGCACTGGGAAGAAATAACTAGAGAGCTTGCACCAGGCCAATCACCACAAGATCGTCCTGACATGATAGCACGAGTTTTCAAGGCAAAATTAGAGGATCTTAAAAATCTACTATTCAAGAAGAATTTTTTTGGTGAAGTTGCTGCTCATGTGCACGTTATTGAATTTCAAAAAAGGGGTCTACCACATGCCCATTTCTTAATAATTCTGAAATCAGGTTACAAGATAACAAATCCTGATCAATATGATCAAATAATATCAGCCGAGATTCCAGATAAAGGTAAATACCCGCTGCTACATACTTTAGTTGTTAAGCACATGATGCATGGACCATGTGGAATTCTCAATGGAAACAATCCTTGCATGGAAAATGGAAGTTGTAAATACCATTATCCACGCCAGTTCTCAGAGACTACTCTTCAAGGAGAAGACTCATATCCAATTTATAGGCGTCGGAATGATGGACATCGAGTTTATCTTAGAGGTGCAGTTTTAGATAATGGATGGGTTGTTCCGTACAATCCCTATCTACTCATGCGATATAATTGCCATATCAATCTTGAAGTTTGCTCTAGCATCAAGGCTGTCAAATATCTCTTTAAGTACATATATAAAGGTCATGATCGCGCATCTTTCGTTATTGAAAATGCAGGAGACGATGTAGTTATTAATGAAATCCGGGATTACAGAGATGCAAGATTCATATCACCTCCAGAAGCAATGTGGAGAATTTATGGTTTCAGTCTCAGTGAAATATCCCCCCCAGTTTTACAGCAACAGGTCCATTTACCCAATATACATGTCGTACATTTCAAAGAAACTGAAAACTTAGAGAATTTGGTAACTAATCAATCATCTTCAAAGACAATGCTTACTGAATATTTTAGAATGAACTCTATTGATACTTACGCTAAGAACTTCTTATACAAGGAATTTCCAGAGCATTTTCGGTGGGATAGCAGCCGGAAGGAATGGAGTCGTCGTCGTAACCGGAAAAAACAAATTGAAAGACTTGTGGCTGCTCACCCTGCAGAAGGAGAGCGTTATTACTTGAGAATACTGCTAAATCATGTAAGGGGTGCTACATCTTTTGAGCATCTGTGAACAGTAGAAGGTGTTGTTTGTTCCACTTTCAGAGAGGCAGCAGAGAAAAGGGGTCTCATTGAAGCAGATAATTATATTTCTGATTGTCTCTCTGAAGCAACAACATTTCAAATGCCTTGTGCACTTAGAAGGCTATTTGCAACAATTTTAGCTTTCTGTGAGGTAACAAATGTTCGTGAATTGTGGAATAAACACTTTGAAGCCATGTCTGAAGATTTCCGTATGGAAAATACAAGTAATGAAGCAACTGAACACTTGGTGCTTAGAGATATCAGAGATTTGCTATATTCCATGGGAAAAGACATAAAATCATTTGACCTTCCAGATATTCAAGAAAATAACAACTTTGATATATACCAAAAAGAATTGATTGAGGAGATGTCCATTGAAGTCAACATCGAGCATTTACAGCTGTATAAAACTTTGAACGATGAGCAAAGACTTGCTTTTGACCGTATAATGGAGCATGTTTTACACAAAAAGAGTATAAGGTCTTTTTCATTGATGGCCCAGGTGGCACAGGAAAAACACATCTATATAAAGCTTTACTTGCTGAAGTACGATCCATGGGGTTTATAGCAATAGCAACTGCAACATCTGGTATAGCAGCTTCTATCATTCCTGGTGGCAGAACTGCACATTCTAGATTCAAAATACCAATAAATATTACAGATGACTGCATGTGTAACATTAGTAAGCGGAGTGGAACTGCAGAATTGCTTCGAAAGGCGTCTTTAATAATCTGGGATGAAGTTACCATGACAAAACGTCAAGCTGTCGAGGCACTTGATAGATCCTTGCAAGATATCATGGGATGTAGTTCACTATTTGGAGGGAAGGTAGTAGTGTTGGGAGGAGATTTCAGACAAATACTCCCCGTAGTAAGGCGTGGCACTAGATCACAGATTATAGATGCCACTCTACAAAAATCTTATCTCTGGAGAGACATAGAGAAAATAAAACTTTGGCGTAATATGAGAGCACAATCTGATCCATGGTTCTCTGATTTTCTACTACGAATTGGCAATGGTACAGAAGAAACAATCGGTGAAGACTATGTACGCCTCCCTGAAGAAATTGTTATAGGTTACACACATTCGAAAGCACCCATTGTTAATCTGATCAATGATATCTTTCCTTCACTTGACCAACAAGGAACATCCGGTGTCTTACATCAGTGAGCTTGCCATTCTTTCCACCAAAAATGAGTATGTCGATGAGTTAAATGATATGCTTATAGATAGATTTCCAGGAGAAGAAAAAGTGTACTTCAGCTTTGATTCAGCAGAGGGTGATCCGCATAATCATTACCCACCTGAATTCCTTAACTCACTCACACCTAATGCTATGCCTCCACATGTTTTACGATTGAAGGTCAATTGTCCGATCATTTTGCTTCGAAATCTTGACCCATTTAATGGATTATGCAATGGAACAAGGCTTATTGTTAAAGCATTTCAAGAAAATGTCATTGATGCAGAAATTATTGGAGGACAACATGCTGGAAAACGGGTACACCTCCCTAGCATTCCTATGTACCCTTCTGAAGATGATGTGCTTCCTTTCAAATTTAAAAGAAAACAGTTTCCAATCCGTCTTAGCTTTGCTATGACAATCAATAAAGCACAAGGCCAAACAATTCCAAATGTTGGCATCTATCTACCTGAACCGGTATTCTCTCATGGCCAACTCTATGTTGCTTTATCTAGAGGGACATCAACACAAACAACAAGAATCCTTGCCAGGCCAGATAAAGATATTGACGCATCTGGAAAAAGTACAAAAAATATTGTACACAAGGAAGTTTTGATAAAAAGGACATGTGTAATATAAGATCCAGCGCCCAAAATCAGATTTGGGTATGTAGACTTTTTCCTGTGAACCTATTTGTGTAAGCTGTATCCATTCAATCAGTGGCAAGGAGGATTTGTATGTGTAATTCATCTGTGTTAAGACCCAATTCTCTCATGTTCATTGCAACTTAAAATAATGATTTTAGACCTCACATATTCATGATGTCCCCACGTGCAAAGCACGTGCAACTTACTAGTAACACTTAAAAGGGCATGCAAAGAAGAGATGTGTTAGAGTTTCTTCTTCATTTCTATTGCATAGCACACAATTGTATCCAGTTTCCAAGAAGTGATTTCTCCTTCTAAGCATGTTTCTTGTGTTTACTCTGTCACCGAGAACTGTTAGCAGAAATGCGCACCAACCCAGCCATACCCAGAGGGCGAGCAGTTGTAGTTTGTCACAGAGACGCCGCGGAAAGAAAGAACAACCAGGGAATCGTGTTGCCTTGTAGGAGGTGTCCTTCCGCGCTCCTTCGAGATGGCCAGTTCCCGTGACGAGAAGGCCTCCAACTTTTGGTTGTTCATCAAAGCAGAGTGTGTCGAGGGACATGCGCAGCGCGGACATGCCTCGATGCGCCAGCTCAGCGTCAGTGCCAACGCATCTGCTTGTTCGTCCTCCAGGGAGCGCCGCCGCCGTGGCGCGACGCCCGTCATGCCAATGCAAGCTCGGCCCTATTAAGCTGCTCATGCCCATCAACATGGACAATTGCACGCTGGCTCGCCAATGAGACCATTACGCACGTCTCGACATGTCTCGGCCGGTGTCACCGGCGCCAAGACGTTCTCCACCATCACGGTTCATCTGCGCCTCTCCGGAGTGTGGGCTACGGCCGAGGCCGCAAGCTGCGCGCGCAATGTCCGACGTGTGTGCCACGCTCCAGCAGCACATCGACGGACCACGCCGCGTCACGGGGAACATGGCGTGACGTCGAGCTCGAGCTCCTCGTCGACGGACAGCTAGTGTCTCCGTTATCACAGCCCAGCTGCCCAACGTCTCAGGATCCACCATGCCCCGGTGGATCAGTAAGCACACCACACCACCAACTTGAGGTCGATGAACCTTTGGTATTTTTAGAAAGAAGCATCGTTGATCATGATATTATTCATCATGTATGTTTCATTAGTAGGCTTTGGTTGTTTCCTTCAATGAACCTTTGGTTCTTGGATGAGTGCATTGCGTATTTTGCCTAAAAGGATCGATAAATAATAAATTTGACGAGTACCACTTTTCACGGCGATTTCTTGACTCTTGAGGCCTGAGACAGACCCACAGTGATCTATTCACATGTCTTGTCATTTGGATAAAACGAGGCATCGCAATAAGTTTTTGAGACAACAGTCATTGATTTTTCCCATCTCGTTAGAAAATTAGTTCTTTGTTTTCATTCCAGGTGTGGCCGTTAGAAAGAGATATTTAATTTATAATATAATAAATATTACAAGATTAGATACTTCGTTTTTCTATGTAGAAATATTACAATGAAACAATCCTAAAGTATAATTCAACGTAATTTATGCACGTGGAAGATAGGTCGTCACATGAGATGCATACTTAAGGACAATTGGACAAAGCTAAACCAGCCATGCGGCCAGTTAGGAGGTTTCTATAACATAACAAAACTACATAAGGCCAACACAATCACACAAAAAGAGAGCTTCGTTTGGATGTATCTTTTTTTTTTTGCCTCGTTTTCTCTGTATTCCCGACTCATCAAAAGATAAAGATGGAAGAAACTTTTGAATTGCATGGAAATTGTCAAACAAAGGTTACAAAACTATTATGGTTTCTGGAGTAACTATACGTTAGCAAAATCTTGTAACGTCTAAATAGAGGCTATGTGAAAGTATTTAAGAAATATTTTTATTGACTATGTGAAAATATATAACACGCGGGGTGCAGTTAGCAAGGAATTTGTAGTTTATCAATGTGGTTCCTTAAACATCTTGAAAGTTGTTAAGGGAGAATAAAATTAGAGGATATGATAATCTTTCATCAAACGATGATTCTTTGAGAAACTGGAAATTTGATCAAGAAGAATCTGAAAATGAGTTGGTTAAGTCAGTTGTTGACATGAGCTTCCTTTCAGCTTGGTTTGAGTACGCAAAGTTCAGAACCTTCGTCCTACCTTGAACCCTTGGTTTAAACACATCACAAGCTCTAGAGCTGGAAGTGATCTCTACACCAAATGCCACTTGTCATGTTTGTGGAATAAGCTTGAGGGATCTGGCCTTACATTAGATTTAACTGTTCTACTTTGTGCAAAGTTGTTGGTTATCTTTCATTCCTGAGTTCCTGGTGCTCCGGTCTCCTAGGATCCGTCCTCGCCCACGATTTTCTAGTGCCCCGTCGAGTAGCTCATGTTTGCTCCGGTGAGACAGATGCGATTAGCTCGTGTTTGTCATAGTGAAAAACACTTCAACATGGGAAGTGCAATCCTTTTTTTCTTTGTCACGGGCGTCAGGAAGTCACACGGGAGAGGACAATTATAGAGAAAGGGCAAAGGCATCTTTTGTCAGGTTGTTTTTGGCTTAAAAGAAAAACAAAATAGCTTTGGAGTCCCAACGTGCTCTTCCAAATGGAGTGCGAGCGCCGAAATCTCGCACAAATGGCTGCTACACAGCACGGAGATTCGATTCCCCCACTTTCAACCTCTATCTCCCCTTCTCCCCGTGGTGATTAGAGCTTGAGAGGTCGCCCATGGAGGTCCGGTGGAGAGGAGAACGACATTGGAATGGGTTTTGCAGAAAGGCCCTCACAAAAAAAATGTAAGTAACCTTAGTATTTTGTGTCTTGACATTTTTATACAAACCCCCCCGGAAGTTAGGATAATTTCTAAAAACCTATTTGAAATTTAGACAGTATGTTAATGTGGATTCAAATTTAAGTAATTAACAACACATTGTTTTACAATCAATTTACGTATAAATTGTCTCTCGGGCCTTTAGGGGCATTGCAGACATTTTCGCAGCTTTTCCACAGCCACAACTACTTCAACCAAACGGCTTTCAGCTTTTTTCACAGCTCACAGCCGCAAGAGCTTTTTTGACGGCCATAGCCCAACCAAACACA
The DNA here is from genome assembly GCA_012490785.1 of Eragrostis nindensis. NCBI lineage: Eukaryota > Viridiplantae > Streptophyta > Magnoliopsida > Poales > Poaceae > Eragrostis > Eragrostis nindensis. Next base: position 3,016,891 of record JAAXCT010000018.1, on the reverse strand, counting down.
CCCATAATCTAATGATTGAAAGCCTTAGGAATGGTGTTGCAGTTTACTGATGGTGTTTCCTTAACTCCATCTCTTATGAAATGTGGGAAGTGAAATATCCCTCATCAGCGCAGTATGTCCGATGCGGCAATTAAGCCGGTTGATCAGGAACTTGGCGTGCTTGGTACATGCTGTTGATCGAGGTCGACCTCCTTGTCGACCAACAACGGCTAGCGCGTCTGTTATTAGCTCCGCGGCATGTCACCGCCAGAACCACCGCCTTCTGCCTTCTGCAGATCGAGGTCACCCTCACGCACCTCAAGCAAAACACTGGCACGTCCACGTCATGTAGGCAGATGATTGACCACTAAGGTCGAAAACAGCTCGCACAAATCACAAGAAAATTCAAGCCCATGTCCTCTGTGGACTCGCCAGCAACGTGATTTGTGCGAGATCACGAATTTGCTTGTGAACTATCAGATCAGGAATCCAGGAAAATTCGTTTGTATTCTCGACCTCCTCGGATCAGGAATTCAGGAAGATCGAGAATACAACGATTTCAGGATCCAGATCACCCTTGGTCGGTGAAAGTTGGAGTAGCTCGATCAGGGTGCGGAAGGCCCGATACACCAGCCGCGGCGCTCCGGCGAGGCGCAATATGTTTGTCACAAAAAAGAACGTCACGGTGGTCGAGATCAGCCAATTTGGTCACTGAGAACTGTTTGTGGAATTGCCGCACCAACCCAGCCTCCTGCGTTTGCTGCGCCATACCCACAGGGCAAGCAGTAGTGGTTTCTCACAGAGACGGCGCGGAAAGAAAGAGCAACCCGGGAATCGTGTGCCTAGTAGCAGGTGTCCTTCCGTGCTCCTTCGAGATGGCCTGTTCCCGTGACGAGAAGGCCTCCAACTCCTGGTTGTTCATGAAAGCAAAGTGTGTCGAGGCACATGCGCAGCGCGGACATGCCTCGTTGGGCCAGCTCAGCGTCACTGCCCGACCGCCCGACGCATCTGCTAATTGTTCGTGCTCCAGGGAGCGCGCGCCGCCGCCGTGGCAGCGCTGCGCCCGGCATGCCAAGCTCGGCCCTATTAAGCTGTTTATGCCTATCAACATGGACAACTGCACGCTGGCACGTCTTGACATGTCTCGGCCGGTGTCACTGGCGCCAAGACGTTCTCCACCTTCACGGTTCATACGCGCCTCTCGGAGTCCGGAGGCCGGCCGAGAGCGCAATGTCCACCGTGTGTGCCACGCGCCTGCAGCACATCGACCACGCCGCGTCACAGGGGACATGGCGTGACGTCGAGCTCGAGCTCCTCGTCCACCGACAGCTAGTGTCTCCGTTATCACAGCCCAGCTGCCCAACGTCTCCGGATCCACCACGCCCCGGTGGATCAGCAAGCACACTACGCCACCAACTCGATGAACCTTTGGTTCTTGGATGAGTGCATTGCATATTTTACCTAAAAGGATCGATAATTAATCAATTTGATGCGTACCATTTTTCACGGCGGTCTCTTGAGGCCTGAGACAGACCCACAGTGATCTATTCACATGTCTTGTTACTTGGATAAAACGAGGCATCGCAATAAGTTTTTGAGACAACAGTCATCGATTTTTTCCCGTCTCGTTAGTAAATCAGTTCTTTGTTTTCATTCCACGTGTGGTTAGAAAGAGATAGTTAATTTATAATATAATAAATATTACAAGATTAGATACTTCGTTTGATTGAGATATTTCTATATGGAAATATTACAATGAGATACATACTTAGGGACAATTGGACAACGCTAGACCAGCCATGCGGCCAATTAGCAGGTTACTATAACATAACAAAACTACGTAAGGCCAACACAATCACACAAAAAGAGAACTTCGATTGGATGTTTCTTTTTTTTCACTCTTTTTCTCTATATTCCCGACTCCGTACAAAGATAAAGATGGAGAAGCAACTTTCGAATTTCTTGGAAATTGATGAACAAAAGTTACAAAACTATTATATGGTTTCTAGAGTAATTATACGTTAGCGAAATCTTGTGATGTCTAAATAGAGGCCATGTGAAAATATTTAAGAAATATTTTTATTGATTGTGTGAAAATATACTGTACGAGGGGTCCGGTTAGCAAAGACTTTGCGGATTATCAATGTGGTGCAATAAAATGTCTTGGGTCACCACTAGGCCTAAAAGTGGCGCCAGGCTGCCCCAAACGCTGCTAGGCCAAAACACAACACAATCTCACAAAAGGCCAGCATTAAATTGCAGCTCTTTTCCACAAGACACGACGAGGTGATTGTCCCGTGACCTGCAAATGCATGTGGCGTGAACTCTAACTAGTTATTTCATAAATGTACACTAATTAGTTGAATATGTAATGAATACATAATGTTATGTGATATGATATATTTTACAACTTACTTCATAAATGTACACTAATTAATTGAAAATAAAAAATAAAATTCACATTACTAGGCTGGGCCTAGTAAACTATAGACCAGTCAGGTTTTAGACCTTTACAGGCCACTAATCGGTATATCGTGACAGTCGGATCGAATTCGATGACTAGCATCTCTTCTCGCAAGAATCAAACCCACCCCCACCCTAAACCCCTAACCCTCCTCACTGTTCTCCTCTCACCCACCCCGACCGCCCTCCTCCCTCCCTCCCACCCCGGCGGCCCCTACTCAGGTCAACGATGGCATGGCTGGCGTTAGCTAGGCGCGATGCCCAACGAGGGACGGGTCGCAGACTCACAGTGGCGCTGCCCTTCCTGACGGCGCGGCGCGCGACCAGAGGCGGTTGAGGTGTCCAACCTCGATGACGGTCGCGCAGCTATGAGGCTGAGGCGTGACGACGAGGCCAAGGCAGCCCTTGCATTTGGCGCACGGCTAGATCCGATTGAGGCGGCCAACCTCGACGATTTCTTCTGCGACCACGACGATGGCAGGCGGTGGCACGGCTACAAGGCTGAGGCGTGACGGGAAGCCATGGCAGCCCTTCCTGGCGGTGCGCGGCCAGGATGTGGTGGAGGCGGGCCAGATCCGATTGAGGCGATCGACCTCAACGATGGCTTCCACGACCATGATGATGGCGGTGGCGTGACTACGAGGCTGGCTTGGCTCGAGACCGAGGCGCGACGACGAAGCCAAGGTGGCGGCGAGCACAGACCTCAAGTATGGTTCTCCGGACCACGATGATGGCGCTTCCCATCCACGGCGGTGGTGTGGTCCAGCTGCGCTGCCGCCGTCAAGGTCTTTGATTCTTAGTTGCGATTGCGCAGCGGCGGAAGCGATTCCCGCCGTTACTGTGCTTCTTTGCCCGCCGCTAGGGAGCTTTATTGTTGTAGTGGATCACTTACAACTGCCGCCGTATATGTCACCACTACAAAACGTCACCTTCTCCGGAGGACACTCTCACGCACCATCATCCTATACCCCAAGATCTGGGGACCGGAAGTGGCGGATGGCGGGACTGCCATCACCACGGAGCTTGGTCTCACCGTTGCCAAAGAAGATGTTGCTTCCCTTTTTAGGATGGCGGGACTGCCGTCATTGGGGACCTCCTATGCATAGTTTGTCCTACAAAATTCATGTTATCGGCCAGCCCAATAGCCCATCAAATTTGGCCCACTTAAACACTACACCAAAGATGCACTACAGCGGCGGGTGAAAAGATACTATATAGCAGCGGGCGCGGTGGTCCGCCGCTACGACTCCGTCGCTACAAATAGAGTTTACAGCGGCGGTTGCCACGGCCCGCCACTACAGAGACGTTTTCAGCGGTGGGCGACCTCATTTTTTCAGCGACGGTATGCATAGGTCGTCCTACAAAATTCATGTTATTGGTCAGCCCAATAGCCCATCAAATTTGGCCCACTTAAACACTACACCAAAGATGCACTACAACGGCGGGTGAAAAGATACTATAGCGGCGGGCGCGGTGGTCCGCCGCTACGACTCCGTCGCTACAAATAGAGTTTACAGCGGCGGTTGCCACGGCCTGCCGCTACAGAGACGTTTTCAGCGGCGGGCGACCTCATTTTTTCAGCGGCGGGTGACATGGTGGCCCGCCGCTACAAACTATATTTCCAGCGGCGGATGACCCTTTCGCTGCCCGCCGCTACAAACAATTTTCAAAAAATAAAAAAAAATGGCTGGAGCAGCTCAGCAGCTCTGAGCTTGCAGCAGTCGAAGTAGAACACTATCACGTTGCTTCGGTCATTTCACTCAGATTAACAAGAGAGTATACAAGCTTGATCATACCAACAATTTGGGAGTCTAAGAACTACAGAAGATTGAAAATTACAATTTTAAGATGGGAAAGAAAGGTATCTGCTAGCAATGCCACATCAGTAATAACAAAAATCTTTGCAGCAATCACCATACCAGCTATTATCTGCTGATTTTATCTTCATAATGGTCCTGCTGAACAATCCACAGACAAGAGAGCAATAAAATGAGAATTTGAACTGTGGTCGATATTACTACAACAAACTCAGAAGGAACAAACTCAGAAGGAATTGAAACAGGGGAAGAAAAAGAAACAAAACAGGGGAAGAAAGACTTACAGGCACAGATTGTGCTTCCGGATGTGTGCGGAGCCGCCACGACCGCCGACGAGTTGCCGCCGTGAAGAACACGAGCATGACCAGCCCGCCGTCGCGCCGAGCCTACGATGTCGAGGAGGAAGGAGGGCCCGCCGCCGTCGCGCCCCAGCTCGCCGTCGCAGATCTGGTCGTCACGCCCCAACTAGCCAACGTCGGAGGAGAGCTCCCTGCCGTCGTCGCTCCCCAACTGGCCGCATAGATCTCCGCCGTCGAGGAGCTGCCGCCGCCGCGCCATGTCGTCTTCAGATCCACCCCGCGTCGAAGCTCCACCACCGCCGAACTTCAGATCTGCGCCGCGACGGAGCTCCAACGTCACCGGCCGCGCCGCGCCGGGCGTCGCGCCACGTCGGAGCTCCACCGCCGCCAGCCGCGGCATGCAGGGGGGTTGCGCGACGCCGGAGCTCCACCGCCGCTTCCCGCGCCATGCCAGGGCTCCACCACCATGCCAGAGCTCCACTTCGCGCCGCGCCGCGCCACGCCGGAGCTTCACCGCCATGTTGAGGCACTGAGAGAGAGAGAGAGAGAGAGAGAGAGAGAGAGAGAGAGAGAGAGAGAGAGAGAGAGTCGAGGGAGAAAGAGAGCAGAGTGGAGGCGGGAGGAGGCGGAGGCGGCCGGGTGGGGAAAGAAAAGGGTTAGGGTTAGGGTTTTTACACAGCAGAGCGAAGATGTGGGCTGGGCTGGTGCAGTAGATGGGCTAAGTGTTGGTGCTTGATATGACCACTTTTTACTCATCTTTTCACTATCATTTTAGTGTGTTTATTGATCATTTGAGCCATTTGGCACCTAACTTTAACCCCATTTCGAAGTATGTTGTGTTTTGATTGCTATGATGTAGAATCAGGAGAAAACATGACATAAAGGCTCAATTTTACGAAGCACCAACACGAAGCTTGGATTATTCACTCACTTTAGAGAGGGCATTACATTGCAACACAGTTTTGGAGTTCAAGACGATCCTGAATGAGAAAAGTTTGACTTACAAAGTTGTAGATCTCGTCGAGAGCTTTCCGGAACATATATGGATGACCCTATTTGGACTTCGGAGCTAGGAGATATGGGCTCCACAAGATCTGCTGTGCAGACAAGTCGCTGGTGCCGACCGGCACCGACTTGTGCCGACCGGCACCAGGCCCAAAACGGCCCAAAAAGGCCTAGGAAGGCTGGTTTCGCCCCTATAAAGAGAAGACCCTATTCTACACGCAAGGGGGTTCGGATTTCGGCACTTTTGGCGGCAGAATTAGGGTTAGACAACAGAGAGCTTCATCCCGAGCGAAATTCGCGGCGTTCCGGCGAAAAGTCGTCGCGCGCCGGTCTGCACGAATCCGCGCCGATCGGCACGACCGACTCCGGCGTCCGATTTGCCCCAAATTGTACCAGGAAGTAGGATAGGCCAATCTAAGGTAGTTCCCATGGCGAAACCTACTCATATCATGGGGTGATTCTCTGTTCTTCCCTCGGTTGATGGAGATCTTGCCATTTGCACTGTGATGGTTAATTGATTACTTTTGTTGCTCTATCTCGGTCTATTGCAATACTTGCTTGTTGTTTATCTCTGTGGTTTGGATGATGGTATTGTGATGGTGCTATTGCTAGATGATTGAATTATTAGCTGCCGCCGTGACAGGGTCGCAGCAAACAGCCTTTGTCTACTTTAGTAACAGCCAACAGAGCCTTTACTCAATTAATTTGATCTTTGCATGCAAGTGAACTAAGACCGTGGGAAGATTCTCTTAATCCTTGCTTAGCCGTTTTCTTTCTCTCTCTTATTTGTTCTGTTATCATTAATTCTTTGAATCTCCTTTCTTTCAAACAACCACTTCTGTTAGTAACAAACATTTAGCTAAATAAGCGTCCCACTTGTTCCACGGATTGATAAACCATGGAATACTCTGAGGGAAAAGCTACAACTGATCTGTATGCTTGCAGTCTCAGAAGGTGCGTGCATCACGCGCCAACAGCTTTTCTGGCGCCGTTGCCGGGGAACAAGTCAGTTCGTTTGTTTAGTTTTATTTTTGCTACTAACTCTCTAATCCCTCACCTTTTTTTTTTTTGCTAGTGTTTTTGTTTTGTGTTTTCTTTGTCAATATGGATTTCACAGGTGTCATTGGGACATTGTGGAGCCACATCATGCCAAAGGCAAATCATCTCATTCCGCCAAAGTCAGATGTCAAAATTGAAGCGGAAGAATATAGTTTGGACCCAATGCTAATCAAGATGGCTGAGCAGAACCCGTTTTCAGGAGCTAAAGGAGAAAATCCATATCTTCATATCAAGAATCTTGAAGTGATCTGCTCCACATTCAAGTATAAAGGCATTCACGAAGATTGGAATCGATGGATCCTCTTTCCATTCTCACTCACCGGTAAAGCACAAGCATGGTATTCTCATGTCAGATTTGAAGTGAAAGGTAATTGGGGAGACTTGTGTGCACAATTTTGCATGAAATTTTTTCCCTTACCTAGGATTCATGAGTTAAGAAGAGATATCATCAATTTTGCTCAGTTAGACAATGAAACTTTGGGCAAAGCTTGGGAAAGATTTAATGATTTGTTAACAACTGGCCCAGATTTAGGATTCACACATGCTACTATTATGCAAACATTCTATATGTCCTTGTGTAGAACTTCTGCAGACTATCTGAATTGTGCATCTGGAGGAAGTTTTATAGATCAAGGTGTATTAAAGGCTAAGGACGTGCTGTCAAAAATCATGCAAGCTGAAGCAATGAATGCACCATGGGATGAGGTAGAAGATAATGAAGAAGTGTTGCAGGTTGCCGATCGGCAGAGACCTTGCGCCGACCGGCACGTCAGTGGTGCCGATCGGCACGAGGAATCAGCAGAGGCTCTATTACCAGTTGAAGCAGAGCAGCTACCACCGTCATCTGAATTGAAATTGCAAACTACTTCACCATTGATGATGCTTGAATCAAAGCCTCTTTCAGAGTTTGAGCCGCTTGATTGGATTCCTATTGGATTTGGACCATCATTCACCTCATCAAGGCCAGTGGTTGACCAACAAGAGGTATCTTTTCCAGCAGTTGAGACTAAATTTCCTAGCGATAGAACAATCAAGGAAGACGGGGAAATTGCTATCACTTCCGAGGAATTTGAGAGATTGTTTTCTGAAGACAAGGAACATTTTGAACCATCTCATGTCGAAGAAGCCAAGCAAATCATGGAAGCAACAACTAAGGGGTCACCTTTCGATGAACTTGCAAGGATTTTCTCTATTGGTGCAAATCATGAAGAAGGGAAGCATCTACCGAGCCCACACATACCTTGCATGATTGAAGGTCATTCTTTCTCTAGTGCCTTATGCGATATGGGAGCCGAGGTAAGTGTTATGCCACATAAGATCTTTAAAGAGCTTTTTCCTGTTAATTCTATTTTAGCGCCTACGTATATCAAATTGTTTATAGCGGATGGAAAGATGAAGAAACCCATAGGCGTGTTAGAAAACCAAGATGTAGTTATTGTGGGAAACATAATACCAACTGATTTCTATGTCCTTGATACGTATCATGATGATGTTGAAGACATAATTCTAGGACGTCCCTTTCTTAAATCTATACATGGTGTTCTTGATGCTGGAAAAGGGAAGATAACCATTGAGTTGGGAGGAAATCGCTTTACATTTGATTTTGTGACAATATTTAAGAACCCTGTTGAGCCGCCTCTTGATAACGAAGAGGTGGAGTATGCTTCTTTTGTAAACTCTCTCAGGGATCCTCTCCAACGTGTTCTTGAAGAAAGTCTCACTGATGAACAAGAAGATGAAGCTATTGAAGAGGCGATTGATGCTTTTGAAGTCTCTCCTGAATTGAAGAAAGAACCTATTCGTGAACCAATTGATCCTACAATCGAGAAGCTTGCGCCTGAAGTTGAGTTGAAGCCATTGCCAAAAGGATTGCGATATGAGTATCTCGGTGAGAACAAGACTTACCCAGTAATTGTTAGTGATGAACTTAGCGAAGAGGAGACATCTCGTTTATTGAAGCTATTGAGAAAATACAAGAAGGTCATTGGGTACACTATTGATGATCTGAAAGGAATTAGCCCAGCCTTTTGCACTCATCGCATACGCATGGAAGATCAATGCAAGCCAGTAGCAGATCATCAAAGGAGATTAAACAATGCAATGAGAGCTGTGGTGAAGAAGGAGGTACTTCGCTTACTTAATGCTGGCATTATCTATCCTGTTTCTGATAGTGAGTGGGTTAGTCCAGTTCATTGTATTCCAAAGAAAGGAGGGCTTACTGTGGAAAAGAATGAGAACAATGAGCTAATTCCCCAGAGAACAGTCACAGGATGGCGTATGTGTGTTGATTACAGAAAATTGAACAAGGATACGAAGAAAGATCATTTTCCTCTGCCATTCATTGATGAGATGTTGGAAAGGTTAGCAAAGCACAAGTACTTTTGTTTCCTAGATGGATATTCTGGATTCTTTCAAATTCCAATACACCATGAAGATCAGCCCAAGACGACATTCACATGCCCCTATGGTACGTATGCTTACCGAAGAATGCCGTTTGGTTTGTGCAATGCTCCTGCTACTTTTCAACGTTGCATGTTGGCAATTTTCTCTGAATTTATTGAGGATATTATGGAGGTGTTTATGGATGATTTCTCTGTTCATGGGTCAAGTTTTGATGCATGCTTAGCAAATTTAGAGAAGGTTTTGCATAGATGTGATGAGGTTGATCTTGTTCTTAATTGGGAGAAGTGTCACTTTATGGTGAAGGAAGGCATTGTTCTTGGACACGTGATTTCTGAGAGAGGTATTGAAGTTGATAAAGCAAAGGTAGAAAGAGTGGAGAAGCTGCCGCCGCCTACTAATGTGAAGTCATTGAGGAGTTTTCTTGGTCATGCTGGGTTCTACAGAAGATTTATCAATGGCTTCTCTACAATCACAAAGCCATTGACATTGTTGCTGCAGAAGGATGCTAAATTTCATTTTGATGAAGATTGCTTACATGCCTTTCGCACTTTGAAGAGAAAACTTTGTTCGGCACCTATCATTCAACCTCCTGATTGGAATCTCCCGTTTGAAATTATGTGTGATGCTAGCGACTATGCAGTTGGAGCTGTTCTTGGGCAACGAAAAGAAGGGAAGGTACATGCTATCTACTATGCTAGTAAAACACTTAATGATGCTCAAGTTAATTATGCAACAACTGAGAAAGAATTGCTAGCCATTGTGTTTGCTTTTGAGAAATTCAAGTCCTATATTGTGAATTCTAAAGTAATAGTCTACACTGATCATGCTGCTATCAAGTATTTACTCTCCAAGAAAGATTCTAAGCCACGTCTTATTCGTTGGGTACTAATGTTGCAAGAATTTGATTTAGAGATCAGAGATAGGAAGGGCACTGAAAATCTAGTGGCTGATCATTTGTCAAGGCTAGAAATTGGGAGAGAAAATGAAGATCATATTCCTATTGATGATTCATTGAGAGAGGAACAATTATGTAGAGTATATGGAATTGATGATTGGATGGTTGATATTGTGAGAGCAATCAAGAAGGAACCATTAGATCATCTTGATAAGCATCGACGAAGGAAGATTAAATCTTAGCTGAGGAGTTACTACTGGAATGATCCTTATTTATATAGATATTGCGAAGATGGAGTAGCAAGGCGGTGTGTTCCAAAGGCTGAGCAAGAGGAAATTTTGCAGAAATGTCATTCTTCTCCATATGGTGGACACTATGGACATTATCGCACTAAGGCTAAGGTATGGGCAAGTGGATTTTATTGGCCAAGTATGCATTTAGATGCTATAAAGTTTGTTCGAACTTGTCCTGAATGCCAACGATCTGGAAATTCTGTTAATAATCGCAATGCTATGCCTTTGAATTACAATCTGCAAATTGATATATTTGATGTCTGGGGGATTGATTTCATGGGTCCCTTTGTGAATTCTCATGGCTATGAGTATATCTTGGTTGCGGTTGATTATGTTTCTAAATGGGTGGAAGCAATACCTTGCAAACATGCTACAGCTGAAGATTCAATTAATTTATTTAGAAATGTGATATTTCCTCGTTTTGGGATGCCAAGAGTAGTCATAAGTGATGGAGGATCACACTTTATTGGAAAGAATTTTGTCAAGGTGTTGGAAAAGGCTGGTATTGAGCATAGAGTTGCGACTGCTTATCATCCTCAAACAAATGGGCAAGCTGAAACATCAAACAAGCAGATCATGGAAATCCTTAAAAAGACTGTCACTCGAGGAGGAAAGGATTGGTACAACAAGTTGAATGATTCATTATGGGCATATCGCACAGCACATAAAACTCCAATAGGTATGACTCCATATCAGCTTGTTTATGGAAAAACTTGTCATTTGCCTGTAGAATTAGAACATAAATCATTTTGGGCGATCAAGGAGATGAATCTGAATTTAGATGCTGCTGGAATTAAAAGAAAAATTCAGATTAGTGAATTGGAGGGGATGCGCCAAAATTCATATGACAATGCTCTTATCTACAAAGAGAGAATGAAGAGATGGTATGACAAGCGATTGGAAAAGAAAGAATTCAATGAGGGAGACAAGGTCCTATTATTCAACTCAAGATACAAATTATTTGGCAAAGGTAAATTAAAAAGCAAATGGGATGGACCTTATATTGTTCACAAGGTGCTTGATTCTGGAGCAATAGTCATAATGGATTCCAAAGGAGATACATACACGGTGAATGGACAACGCCTCAAGGTATTCTTTGAACCCGACAAGCCTGAATTGAAGTCTATAGATATCTATACTTTGGCTTGATTATGGCTATGTCGAGCTTGCGACGTTAAATTAAGCTATGTGCTAGTTGAAAACTTTTATGCCAAGGGTATGGCATTATCAGGTAAATAACATTATTCCCCTTCTTTTTCATATAATGAGGACATTACATAATTTGAGTGTGGGGGAGGATGCTTTATTTTCTTGATTTGTATGATATTTGTGCTAGTTGTCTTTGATTTGTGTGGTTTTAGTGTGTTTTTGTCCTGTGCCGATCGGCACGGTGTTGTGCCGACCGGCACATATGTATCCGAGTTGTGATTTTGTTTTTAGTGTTTTGTGAGAACATGGCAAGATTTGTGCTTTAAGATTATCATATTGAAGAAGTTGAGTCATTGGTGTCTCTAATTCTTTGCTTGGAAGCATGCTTGTCCTTAGTTCTTCTTAACCCATGGTAGTAGTTATTTATTGAATGCTTGTTTTAAGGAGTTGTTTGCAAGTAAGAGCTACACCATTGATTTTTATTTTATTTTTATTTTGCTCAAACCTCCAGATTGAAAGTGGACAATCCCATTGACAAAAGCTTAATTTACCTTCCTACCACATAGCCATACAACTAATCTTTGAGCTACACATAAACATTCTAATTGTCTGGTGAATCTTGTCAAGTTTGTATCCTTTTGAGATAAGAAGTTTCTCTGAAGCTGGTCATTCCCTTTGTGTAACTATCATTTGTTTGCTAGCCTCATCGTATTCAGCATATATCGCTGGTACTCCCTCCTGTAAACCCATAATTCTTTTGTTGGTGTTATCTATCCTTGTCCACAACCTATGATATGAGTTTCACTTCATGCCTTTGTACTATCCATATGGTTCTATGCACAAAGAACCTGGAGATCTACATCAATGGAAAATCTTCTAAGGAGTAAAAAAAAAAAAAGAGAAAAAAAAAGAAAAAAAGAAAGAAAGAAGAAAAGAAAAAAAAAGAGACTCCTTGGAACTAGCAAGTTATTGCAGAGATGTCTTGGAATATTATGAATCAAAGATTTGGAGGAGACAGAGCATCTTGGACGAATTTATAGATTGTGCCGATCGGCACAACCTTGGTGCCGATCGGCACTGACATTTTGAGTGCCATTCAGCGTTCTGTTCTTCACAGGAATTAAGTAAAGAATTCTGAGCATTTCTGTGAGAGATATACGATGATGGAAGCAATGAATATATTTGTGCATAAGCCTTATTCTACAAGTAAGTGTATTTCTTAGGCTGAAACTCTATCTTTCCAAGCATGTGCAATCCGACCATCTTTTGCCATTTGCACATGTCCACCTATCTAAAGTGTGTGTTCCTCTCTAGTTTATCGTTATTCTCTAATGACCTTTTGATGAGAGCTTCTGAATTCTCTATTGGATTATTATTTGACTTGATAATACCTGGGCATTAGTTTGGCTATCCTACCAAGATCCACATAAAGCTTTACATTAGATGTAGGTTGGTGAGCACTTGAAACAATTGAGTGATTTGACAGCAAGTTTTTTGTCAAAGATGGATAGTTTGTAATCCTTGATATATCTGGAGAGTTTATTTCTTTGTTCTTAATCAAAACTTTGGTGTTGTGCTCTAAAAACAAATGTCTTCTTAACGTGGGTTTTCAATATTTGACTTTTACTTGTGGAGGAGACAAAGAAGAGTTTAGGATGAGAAGCAGCTGAGTATTTGAAAGTTTGATGCTATGGCTTGATTGATTTGATTTCTTACTCGAGGACGAGCAAGATCTGAGTGTGGGGGTGTTGTTGGTGCTTGATATGACCACTTTTTACTCATCTTTTTACTATCATTTTAGTGTGTTTATTGATCATTTGAGCCATTTGGCACCTAACTTTAACCCCATTTCGAAGTATGTTGTGTTTTGATTGCTATGATGTAGAATCAGGAGAAAACATGACATAAAGGCTCAATTTCACGAAGCACCAACACGAAGCTTGGATTATTCACTCACTTTAGAGAGGGCACTACATTACAACACAGTTTTGGAGTTCAAGACGATCCTGAATGAGAAAAGTTTGACTTACAAAGTTGTAGATCTCGTCGAGAGCTTTCCGGAACATATATGGATGACCCTATTTGGACTTCGGAGCTAGGAGATATGGGCCCCACAAGATGTGCTGTGCAGACAAGTCGCTGGTGCCGACCGGCACCGACTTGTGCCGACCGGCACCAGGCCCAAAACGGCCCAAAAAGGTCTAGGAAGGCTGGTTTCGCCCCTATAAAGAGAAGACCCTATTCTACACGCAAGGGGGTTCGGATTTCGGCACTTTTGGCGGCAGAATTAGGGTTAGACAACAGAGAGCTTCATCCCGAGCGAATTTCGCGGCGTTCCGGCGAAAAGTCGTCGCGCGCCGGTCTGCACGAATCCGCGCCGATCGGCACGACCGACTCCGGCGTCCGATTTGCCCCAAATTGTACCAGGAAGTAGGATAGGCCAATCTAAGGTAGTTCCCATGGCGAAACCTACTCATATCATGGGGTGATTCTCTGTTCTTCCCTCGGTTGATGGAGATCTTGCCATTTGCACTGTGATGGTTAATTGATTACTTTTGTTGCTCTATCTCGGTCTATTGCAATACTTGCTTGTTGTTTATCTCTGTGGTTTGGATGATGGTATTGTGATGGTGCTATTGCTAGATGATTGAATTATTAGCCGCCGCCGTGATAGGGTCGCAGCAAACAGCCTTTGTCTACTTTAGTAACAGCCAACAGAGCCTTTACTCAATTAATTTGATCTTTGCATGCAAGTGAACTAAGACCGTGGGAAGATTCTCTTAATCCTTGCTTAGCCGTTTTCTTTCTCTCTCTTATTTGTTCTGTTATCATTAATTCTTTGAATCTTCTTTCTTTCAAACAACCACTTCTGTTAGTAACAAACATTTAGCTAAATAAGCGTCCCACTTGTTCCACGGATTGATAAACCTTGGAATACTCTGAGGGAAAAGCTACAACTGATCTGTACGCTTGCAGTCTCAGAAGGTGCGTGCATCACGCGCCAACACTAAGGCAGTGAGGGCCCACGAAATCGGCCCAGTAATAACCATGCGACATATTTTTCAATTTTAACAAAAATAAAGTTGCAAAATAAAATTTATTTGTGATTTAATTTGCGAAAACATTACATTATAGGCCCTAAAATATTTCTGCTAGTACTATATTAGATATTTGTTGTTACATAGTTGTTTCATAATTTTTGGAATTGATTTGCTATTTACTATAGTTTAAAAGAATTTTTGTGTACGTGTAAAATGTATTTTCTAATTGAAACATAGGCACCACAAAATATTGGAAACAAATGGAAAAAAATTATATTCAGGATTATTTTTTTGCATTATAGACCATTCCAGAGAAAGGGATGAAAAATTTAACTATTTTTTCAGGACAATCAAATCTTCTATCTCCAAATTACCACAAAAATATTTATAATAATATCAAAACTTTATCAAGAAAATCTATAAATCGTCATGGCAACATATTTTGGGTCTTTAAGCGTGACATAAAAATTTCAAATAATTTCAATAAAGTGAGAATATACATTGTTCACAAATGGATACATCACCTCTCTAGTTTCATATAACTTAACTCAAACATTGAAGTTTCCATACCTCATAACACTCTTTAACCTCATATGAACAAAAAATTTGGACACCACCTGACATTTACCTTAGTATTACAAAATATGATGCTACAATAGCAATTGTTATGCAAAAATATAATTATCTTATAATATTCTAAATTTGAAAAAAAAGTCATATGAAGAAATATAATTATATAGGAGTAAACATACAAACATAACTTCTAGCTTGAGAGAGCATGATTTTAGAAGAAACTAGAAAAAAGAATCATCAAATTTAGAGTTCGTATGAGGGAGAATACCGATTACAACTTTTAAGGCCGGATTAAAAAAAGAAAGATGACCTGTGTTGATGTTCTTCAGCAACTATTTTTAGCGACGATATATTATGGTCCGTCGCTAAATATCGATTTTTAGTGACGTCTGACCTCATGAACTGCCGCTAAAAATGACGTGATATTTTTAGCGATGGTCCAAACGTGACCCGCCGCTAAAAATCAAATTGATGACATCGGCAATCATTTTTAGCGACGGATCACCTTATGGTCCTTCGCTAAAAATGCTGTGACCATTTTTAGCGGCGGATTTTGCTTGAACCGCCACTAATCTAAAATCGGGTCCGACGCTATAGTGCCTTCTAGTTGTAGTGAAAGCAACTTAGTTTACCAACTAACCGTCAACATTTTCAAACAACAGTTTCAATATTTTCGTAAGCCTATGTCAACATTTTCAAACAACAGAGTCAATATTTTCGCCAAAAATGTTGACATAGCACATAAAAAATGTTGATCCAGTGAAAACAAAATGTTGACATGGTACATTCAATATATTGACGAAAAATTCGAATTTCAAAACATTTCAAAAAATATTTATATTGGATCTCATTTTGTAATATTAATTCTAAACAACATCATGCTTCAAACGGATTTGAAAACGGACTTACGGTTTGGGAGAAAAAATGCGTTTGAAATTTGAAAAACCAGTTCTTTTTCTCCTTCCTCTCACCCGCCCTAAAGGAAGGCGACACGTGTCTGTTTCTGGTTCCTTCCTTCTTTACCAGATTGAATCTCACGCGTTCTGTTGGCGATTTATAGCACACCATTTTATATGCCAACTGCGCCTTATTTAGAGCATAAATGTCATTATTATAGGCCATTAACCCTTGATAATAGCACCATATTTGTATATATGTCGTTCTGGAGCTTTATGCAGAAACAGATGAAAAGGACGAAATTCTGGACATTGTGGCTGATTTGGACCTAAAGAGAAGAGAACCAGCAGAAAAGGCTCACTCTGCCGATCGGCACAGCCTTGTGCCGACCGGCACAGGGGACTTCAAGGCCATCGAGTCTGGCCCACCATTCAGTTGATTATAGAAGGAAGTTACCCGAACCAATCTTGGGAGATATTCGTCACGAAGAGATAAAAGATACTCGAAGATTTGAAAGAGTAATTCAAGACTTCATCTCGAAGAAAAGTGATTGAAAGGCCCACATGGAAGCTTAGGACTTTGGAACCGACTTAGGGAGGAAACCGAGCTTGACACGAGGTGTGCCGATCGGCACAACCCATGTGCCGATCGGCACGAGGACTCTTTTCCCGAGATCCTCTTCCTTTCTGATGTACAACCCTATATAAACTTGTAAAAGCCCTAGGGTTTCGGGATCCGCCGCCAGAGGGACAACACAGCTAGTAAGTTTAGAGCCACCAGGGCTTTGCCCCGTTCTTCATGTTCTCTAGTTGTTGATCAAGAACCCTCGGTGCTAAAGAGGTGATCCATCAAGGTAGGCCAACTAGATGGTGATGTATCTTGGACTATGTATTATCGAAGTATGGTTGAATATGTGGATGAATGGTTTTGATTATTGAGTGCCTGGATTTTATGGTCTTTACATGCACTTGTTCCTACGCTTAGTGACGACTAAGTATTAGATGTTATCTTAATTGTG